>JAVQJL010065786.1:0-43435 GCA_036024295.1 Nannoperca obscura | reverse complement strand
GTCTCTCTCTTTACATGACTCTGGTTTCACTTCCAGAACACCAGCGTCACCACACACACCAGATTACAAACTCTGGTTAACTGCGACGTACAGAGAGATTTACCTGTTGGTGATCGGATTAATCAGCATTGTGTGAACTTGTCTGGCAACAGCTTGAATAAGCTTTAAGAACAAGGTTGGGAACATATTCTTGTTCATATTGACATCAGCAATATTGCCCAGCCTTGCACTATTTACATCCATTGGGTTTCTTAGGCTTGAAATAACTTGTACTTACTTGTACTGTATATTTTGTTAAAAAGCAGCATTTGGGAAGTGATGCTTTGTCCCAGCTGCCCTAAGCTTGACTTACATCCCTGGATAGTTTACATGGAGTATTGTGAATTTGAAATTTGCCTTGATAATTTGCCCATTGCTCATTATTCTGCACCATGCACTTCTTCAAGAGTAAGAGTACAAGGCCAGCTGCAGTGTAGTGTCCCTGGAGCAGTTCATTGTTGCACGTACTGCAGAAAAGTGCTCACCGTTGTGGGGACCAGGTTTCACCCTGCCCACACAGCAACTGCCCTCCTACAGTTGCCAGCTCACAGCTGGAGTATGCCCTCCTGTCAGTTCCAAAGGTCAAGCAACCGGCTCTCATAACCATTTACAGGCCAACTTCCTCTGTACCTTTTGCGACCAGGTTGATGCCATGTGACCAGGTGTTTTTCATTCCTGTTTGTCAGGCCAGTGTTAATCTCTCAATGTGCTTTAATTTCTCCAGCCCCATTAACTATATTGTTGTTGCTTTGTAATTTTCCAGCAGATTTGGTGACAATGGTTGCCTGGCAACCTCATGCTGACCACAGAAATCCAGCAAGTGACTTCTTGTGGCCAAGAAATACTCCGGCACACAATCGTCCAAGTCGTACGGATTAAACAAACCTGATATAATGTGTTTATTGGTGAGCTTCAGAGGTGCTGTTCTGTTAGCGGTTTCCCCTGTTTTCAGTCTTTGTGCTAAGCTAAGCTAACCAGCTGCTTGCGGTCATATCTGCTGTACAGACTTGAGTGGTATCAGTTTTCTCATCAAACTCTTGAGAGCGAATAAGCATAGTTCCCAAAATGTCTAGCATTCCTTTTGAAGCTTTCTATTTTTCAGTTTGAAACATGGTTGCCCTCTGTGACATGTATTCTGGGTGGGAAGATGATAATAAATATGATGCCCAACTAACAAAGAGTTTCTTTCTGAAATCCATCTGATGCTCATAGTGTCAGAATGTCAGCTGAAGCAGGCCCACCGTGGAATTTGTGACAGTTGAGAAACATGCGTAGTTATCCTAAATCCCAGTTTTTCCCCAGCTTTCCTTGAGTCTCTTTGACTTGACAGAGGACCATTAAGTCACACCTGGACTCTGAAAGCCTTTGTTTGTGTCTCTATTAAGTCACTCTGGTGACCCCAGAAAATGGCACCTGAACCAGGATAAACCTTGACCCAGTTTGGGAGTTGGATGGCCTTAGGAGTTTGAAGGGACCCTCTGTGTTGCTTTTGGAGCCCTGCCATTGTGCATTTTCTAAGATATAGACATCCATACCCTACTGCCTGGACACTTAGCGAGTGGCTGCACAATACTGCAGTGTGACTGTCAGTTGGATAAAGATAAACTCTTGTTGAATGATTTCTGACACCAACTGCCGTTTGCCAGTGCCCTCTGAAATCTTGAATCCCCTGGGTCTCCTTATAAGAATCCTGTCAAACATAGTTGGAGCAGATAAAGTCTGTTTTTAGGGATTGTGTTACTGTCCCCTTTTACCCTCTGTTTCCAGTTTGTTTTTTCTGCTGGCACAAACCCGTTCATGTAGGCTGCAGTTTAAATGGGACACCGCCACAAAGTCTGACCCTCTCAGCTATCATGAAATTGTAAAAATTAATTGCCTTCCCCAGAGAAAATATGCTTAATAGCCCATCCCAGCGCCGAATTTTTGATGAAAGAACTCCATTAAACCTTTTCAGCATTTGACATTAGGCTACTCATGTTACCTGACTTTAAAGTCAAACATTAAGCACACTTCAGTTCTTTTTCACATGTCAAGATTGTCTAATCAGATGTGAAGTCTTGAACTGACTGTGTGTGTGTGTGTGTGTGTGTGTGTGTAGTTTTTGTACAGTGTTGTCCTTGCCGGGGTCATTGTGTGCTGCAAGGCCAGCCACATGCTTGTGAGTACACAGCATGTATTATTAGCTTGGCTGTATTTACATAGATCACTTGTAGCCCTGCCTGTATGCCATCACAGCAGCTGTCCCCATAACCAAAAACGTTCGCTGCACGGTAACCCCTCCCCTCCTCACTTCCATTCCCCCCTGTTTGTTATCCCACATTGTGTAATTACCGTCAGTGATGATACATAAACAGCTTTCACTATCAGCTGGGGCTCTCTCACAGTCAGCACTCAGGGGGTAATATGAGGGGAAAGGGGAACGGGTATGTTGTTGAAGGAGGATAGTAAGTTTTTTGGGCAGCTTGGGGGCGATGGACATCCGCTCCAGCTGTGTTTAGGAATCTGACAGATAGTGCACTCCATTAATTCCCTTTATTAAGCCTCTGGGCCCAGGCCAAGCCAGGGAAAACGATTGCAGCTGTAACCCTTCATATGCTGGCTGGACTGTGTGCTCATGGCCAGATTTCACCCTGAGTGAGTCAGAGATGGAAGGAAAGAAGAAAGAAAGAGGACAGGGGATGTGGACTAGTTACTGGATATGCCTGGAAATGTATTTCTGTATAGATAAGCAGGTAGCAAGAAGTGGCTTCAGGAACGCATTGCAAATTCCAAAATATTTCACGAAACCCAGTTAAAACATTAGATAGTGGTGAGTTATCAGATCTCCAAATGTTGTGACATTAGGTCAGCAAGAGAATATTGTAATCATAACTTGGTAACTGAAATGGATTGGATTTTGATCTACCACAAGAGCAAGGCAGCAAGTTTTGGCCCAAACACCAAAGCCTTCACAAGGGCCTTGAAAATGATTCTCTTGTTGCTTGTTGGCAGATGAATCAAAGCAAGATTATCCCTTGATGTTGTTTGAAATATTTATCAAAAGAGACAATGCAAGGAGTGGCACAAATCATAAATATCAAGAAATATAAAAAGCTAATTCAAAGCACATTTTAAGAGGTTGAAATGTCTTTTACTTTGGAAACATAAGCAGGGCTCCAGAAACAGATACTTGGTAATGAAAAAAAGAAAAGAGACCGTAGCAACCATATGGAGGCATAAAACATACCATGACAAAAAGGCTGTTTTGTATATAAATTGCATCTTGAGCATTATTGCCCAATGGCAGTAGATGAACTCAAAGAGTCAGGCTCAGTCCACTTTAGGGGGCCGCGGAGGCTGCTCCAGAGCGATTGTACTCTGAGGCAGGTCGTAAATAGCAAGGGTGTTCAGTGAGCACACTTCTGGGCCCCCAGTAAGCCCTGTAAGCCCCCGAGTTAGGGTAGATGGAGGACTGGGATTACTCGCTTCTCTCTTTTGCCTTTTTAAACTCACCAATGGATGGGTGTGCTGTGAAGAACAATGAGTTCAAGCTCACTTGGAGAGTGTGATGAGATTAAATGATGCAAGCAGAGCAAGGGAGTAGATGGTGGTGTAGGGGAGTTCAGTGAAGGTGGGGGTCTCTACAACAGACTGTTATGGCGCCCTCGTGGGAGCTTCCCTGCACGGAGCATGGCTAATCCAGAGCAGCCCCCGGCCTCCTGCTTTACAGCTGACTCGGGAGAAACAATAAAAAAAAGCGTCCCCTCCGTAATGTGTGGAGCTGGGGCGAGGCACTGGCAGGAAGCCCACACACTGCAGCACACTGCAGCTATGTATGAAAAAGTGCAAACAACCCTACTCATCCGGCAAGGGCGGGGACCTTTAGGAGCTGCCAGGGGGACCTGGTCACTGAGTGCACAGCAAGGTAGGGAGGGTGCAGGGACATACAGGATCATGTATTATATCAAAATTTGTCTATATACAGTTAAAACAAATCTGCAATATTTGTATAATTTGCATCACCTTCCAGCTCTGGGGAGGTTGGTATGTTCCTGCAATATTTGTTTTCTGATTTTAGACTACACAGAGTTCAGAAAATCCAAAAAGTCAAGTTCAAAGTGAGAAAGATACAGCTCTGTTCCAGAGTAGAGGTTGTAATGTGACATTGCCCTCACTGACGGTTTAGTAAAAAAAAATAGAGTTGATTTTGATTTGTCATTGGTGTTTATATTATTTATAACATAATGGTGATGAATGCTGGTTGAAGCAGAACTTTGGGAATTTTTGCCTAGGACCACAACAGACTCTAGAACCGTTACTGAACACAATACTAACAAAACTATTGATAGCACTACTACTATATCACTACCAGTGGTCAGAAAACCCACTGGGTACCTTTAAAGTACAATGCCAACTAAAATGCCGACAGGCTTTATCTGAATGTTGCATTATTACCTAATCATAGAACAATTTTTAACACCATCATTAGTGAAGTTGATATTGTGCTCACTTGGTGCATTTTTACAGAGGGGTAATAGTGGTGGGTGGTCAACTGGGATCATTGCCTAAATTTTGACCATGCTCTACACCATGCTCCCTCTGGGGCAGAGTATATCAGTGGCAAATATGTGGAAATAACTGAGCCTTTTGCATTTATGAGTATCTTCTTATGAAGGTGAGTTTGAGTTAGTTTGGGTATGTTTTATGTTTTTATTTTTATTTACACATTGGTGTATGGTCTCAGCCATAAGGCAGCAGGAAGAAGCACCCAAAATGCAGATCTTGGGTAGAAACAAAATCTGTCGAACAGCACGATACAATTCAATGATCGGACAAGAGACAAAAGGAAAGAACCGGTATATACACAAGGAAAACAAACAAGGGAATCAGACACAGGTGAATGCAATTAACCAAGGAGGGACCCAGACAAAGACAGGAAGGCAAAGAAACACATGAACAGAAGCACAGATTACAAAATAATACAGGTAACAAAAACCAAAAATATATAAAGTCCAGGGATCATGACAGTAACAACATTTGACCCCTCTATAAGGCTCCAAATGTAGATTCTGCTGTGTGCTATGTATCCACTGTGTCTTTGTAATGCTTGTTAGTAAGTCAGTGTTATTGCTATAGTTGTGCCAAAATACTTGAAAAGATGCATAATCACTAATGCTCCACTCACAGCTGTTTCCAGGAGTCCCTTTAAACACAGCTGCTGCACTTTTGTGTGTTTCAAAGACTCCGCCCATGTTGTTCTTCCATTTTCAGTCCCTAAAGCTGTCACCTCAACGACAGGCAGTAAAAGAAGCTTTTGTGCTATTCGGGTCCTCTGAGAAAAACACCAAAAGCACAGAGCCAAGTGCATGACGGCCTCTAGCGTAGTTTGTAGTATAAAATTCTGAAAAGGGCATTTGAAAATGTGTTAATAATGGTGGCAAAGTGGCTGGGCTCAGTGTTGAACAGTGAGACTATTGTATTGGCTCTCTTGGAGCCTGCTGGAGAGATTAAGCACCCAGAGATGAGATGAGGTACAGAAGAGAGGTGGGAGGGAGTGGGTCGCAGGGTTGATTTGAAGGGCTTGGATGGTGGTTTGGAGTGTTGCAGGGGAGGGGGGCTCTCTTCCTCTCCTTTTAAATGAGGAATCGGTGAGGGCAGCTGGAGGCATGCAGCGTGTTGTAGTGCTCTAGGGCCATGTGGTTTGTATTAGTGAGGACAGGGTGTCTGGCACCAGGATAGAGAGTGGGTGGTGCAGAGGGAGTTTAGGTTGTGTGAGGTTGAGAGGTTACAGGACATTTGGATTTCAGATATGGGAGAGGATATGAGATTCCACAATGAGAAAGACCAGCACATTTGTATATCTTTGTTTTTAGATGCATTTGACAGATACAGCCATCATGCATAAACACCAATGTACAAACACACTGTACTCTGACATTCCATAGCCTGACATTAATTAACTGTAACCCCTCACCCCATATTTAAGTCTAGCAACAGTTTGTCCAATGCTAATGCAGAATTAATACTGTGGGTGTCAATGAAATGTTGACCATTACATGGTTTCTGTTCTTTTGGGGAACATCCTATACACATATTTAATCTCATCAGTATTGATATCATTGAATCATATGATGATAGCAATTACCAATCAAAAGTGCTGTATTGTAAGATGTTCTTTTTGGAATCAACATGCATTCCTTTAATACCACAAAAACGCAGTCAAGCTTTTTCTCAAACAGAACCCACAGTGAACGGTTAAAAACTACTGAATGACTCGTCTGAATGCAACCATATTCTTTAGGCCAACCATTAATCATGGCTGTATCCAGATAATCAGGATGAGATAGACTGAGTTACCGGGTTGTTAAGTACACCCATATAATATAATGCAATCCCACATATTTGGTGTGCAGTAAATCCATGTGAATGGTGCAATGGACATGCAGTTCAGTATAATTCAGCCCAGTAAAACAACACCACCACAATGTGGTAATAAATAACAGTAACAATGACCATACCAAACCTCCATGACACACTGTCAGTAAACATAATACAAAAAGCTTCAGGAATGATAGAGTGCATGTGTAATGTGCAATATCCTGTCACATCGTCAAACCTGCTAAATCTCATTTGTTGCCACTCCATCCAGCTCGATCAGATGCTGATGCTGCAGTCAGCAGCGGACTCAGACCAGGA
The DNA here is from genome assembly GCA_036024295.1 of Nannoperca obscura. Classification (NCBI taxonomy): domain Eukaryota; kingdom Metazoa; phylum Chordata; class Actinopteri; order Centrarchiformes; family Percichthyidae; genus Nannoperca; species Nannoperca obscura. Next base: position 36,721 of record JAVQJL010065786.1, on the reverse strand, counting down.
CAGTGTATCAACAGGATCCCTGCCATTTCAGAACAAGGAGAGAGCTTACAGGCAAAAGCTGCTGGTCTACCAGGAGGCCCAGCAGAGACAAGCCCACCTTGTTCAGAATCTTCAAACCAAGGTGACTAGAAATGGACCTCACAAATAAAAAATGGAAAAACAATAAAGTTTTCCGCTCATCTGTGCACCATATGTCTGTTTTCTACAAGGTTCTTCAGTACAAGAAGAGGTGTGGGGCACTAGAGGAGCAGGTTCTGGAGAAGACCTCAGAGTCTGAGAAGATGAGATTGTTGGTACGTCTAGACTGTAACATTGCCTTCAAGTATCTGTGTTGCTTATAAATATTCAAGTGTAAAGGGCCCGCTAGGGTCCTCTAGAGGCCAGTCTGCTCCTTACACACAACCAGATCAAAACGTTTCCTACTGACCCATCAACTGACAGTGCATGCTAGCATTAAACCCTTTTTATCATGATCACAATGTCAATATGTTACATATTTCCCCAAAAATTCAAAGTGATGTTAATGTTTGTCGCATAAAAGCAAATGTTTTTGTTTAACTAGTTATAATTCATTTAGACATGAGAACTATGAACCATATAAGAATTTTATATGGAAATATAATTATATTCTTTGTGCCTATTTGTTTGAATCCAGGGCATTAACAACCATTAAATAAATAATAATAACTGAAAAGTAAAACATGGACTTTTCATGCCATGAATAAGATTTGTTTTTGATTTATTTAAATGTCAAATATTATTCTTGGCTGAGTGGCCTCCGAAGAGAATTTGGATTAGCAGATTTCCACTGTAATTATGTTGCTTTATAAATATTAGGCAGCTGCTAACTTACTGCTACCATATACTGAAGTGCTATAAGGATGCCAGTAGTGGTGTGTGTGTGTGTGTGTGTGTGTGTGTGTGAGTGAAGCTGCAGGCCCACCTGGATGCGGCCCAGCGTCTGCAGCGGACAGAGCAGGATCTCAACACTGCTATCCAGAATAAGTCTGCTCAGCTGGAGAAGGAGCAGAAGAAGTGAGTGATGGGCACCATGTAGCGCAGGTGGCCAAGTTTCCCAGGCAGTAGAGAAACTTGTACAGCTTCTGTATTCATAAGTAACAAATAGTAGGGAGTTTTAAAAATAAGTGCACAAAGTTTGGAATCCAGATATCATAAAACCTACAGCTGCAGAGAGTCACTATTTGGATGCAGACTTAGAGCAGTAAATTCATGCCTAAGTCTGTTAGAAATTTGCTCCCGTTTTTCTTTCTCTTTCTTGTTGAGCAGGAATCAAGCTGAAATACTTCTGTGAAATGTGTGGAGCAGAGATATTCCCAGCAGTTCCTTGAGCTCTCCTGCTGTTTTCTCCCTGCCCCTGCTGCAGGCAGAAAGCAGAGCCTGCCCTTGGCAGATCATCTCAGCATCAAATTTGTCAGAGAAAATTAGTTGGACTATGTTGGCTCCCTTCTCCAAAGCATTTTAATGATGCTTAATGTTAAGTATGGGCCAACCCCTACAGCTGAGGCCAGGTTTTAATGCCCTATGATTTATACAGTTATGGAACTTTATTTGAAGTGCCCATGGCAGAAACTTTGCCAGGACCTGATATTTTTTACTAAAATATCATTCACTGCAGAGTTACCGAACTCTATCCACTTTGTAATGTAAGTCTAATGTAAAGATTAGGTATACCATGACTTATGTTTTTGCTTATTTCTGGGATTCCAGAATCCCTCTTTCCCTACATCTCAGTTCCCTTCAAACACCATATCATCTCATACATGCAAACATGGGTTTGGCTTCCTCTCAGAGAGATAACCAAACATAGCAATGTGAGTGTTGTGTTTAGTGTGTGTGTTTAGTGTGAGAATGATGTAAACATTTTTGAAAATGACTATATGAGCAGATCTGGTTGAAATAAAATCTAAGTTGACACAGACGTTATAAAGCTGTCACACATGTTCACCCTGTAAGCGTGGTTGGCAGGGATCTGGGTGCTGCGGAAGGGTTATGGGAGGGTGTCGTGACAGTCGTTTGTCAGGGGAGAAGTGCTAAAAATGGTCTCTAATGCTTGTTATTTCTAGGTGCGCCAGCCTCAGCCAAGTCAACTCTCTGCTGCGGGAGCAACTGGAGCAGGCAGGCACCGTCAACCATGGGCTAACAGAGAGCTTGTGGAAGGCTCGCAAAGAGGTTGAGCTGTGTGATACCCGTCTGCGCAGTGAGCAAGAGGTGAGAATAAACACAAAAATGAAGTGCTCGAGTCAGAAAGGCAACACGGAAAGCTCAAGTTCATCCCATTCTGCACAGAGATTGTGCAATTAAACTCCTGTTGAGTTCACATCGGGTAGGAAATCCATTCATAGTCAGTTTAGTAAATTCATTCTGATCCCCTGTTCATTTCATTGCTATGATTTTTGAGTTGTTGTTTCCTGTGAAAACATTCCAACTGCTGAGGGGGAGGAAAGTTTTGTGCAAACAATCTGGCGTTCGTGCCGTAAATGGGCTACATCTGTTGATTCAGGGAAATCCAATTATTTGTATGTGTGCCAGTGTGAGTCCAGGAGTTCCAGTATTGCATCTGTTTGGGATCACAATAAAATGAGAGGTGCCATCATCTGCTGTAAGCAGCCCTTACCACCCGCCCCTTGTTGTCTGCTTCTTTCTGCAGACGTGTGCCTCCCGGCTGTGTCGTGAACAGGCTCGTGTCAGAGCACTGTGGCGCCAGGCCGCCTCCCTGCGGAGCACTCTTACCCAGCTAAGGACTTTCACTGACAGGTGAGCGTGGCGCGCTGCCAGAATTCCTCAGGCAACTCAGGATTCCACAAGAACTCCCACTTCTCTTGTGTCTCACACTCACGACTGTAACCACAATCCATCTCTCAGCCGAGGATCAAAGTGGAACAGGTCAACAGGGTCGCCAGTCCCCCTGCTCATTGTTTCCTGACTGGGGGGAGAGATGGCTTAAGGTGTCTAGCCTCACCAATGAAATCATCCATCAGGACAAAGCTTGAGCCCTAGAAGACATGGATTCTAACCTGTTGAACCACAGTGAGAAACACTGAAGAGTAATTTGCTGTAATAATGATTGCTCAGCTCATAAACAGCTGTAATCATGTCAGAGACTGTACTGTAACTTAACCTGAAGACACTTCAAAGGGCGCCCTGATCCCAGATCCTAACCACTACAGACATAGATCTTTTCAAATACAAACAGACAGACAGACAGTTTTTTAATTAGACCAATGGCTCACACCTGTATGAAGAAAAACAACATGTCATGTTTCCTTACCCTTTCAGATCTTTCAAATGTTATGATACATTCTGTAAACTTTGATGCACATGATTCTATCCAACAGGACTTTGTCTGACATGCGCGGGGAGTGTGTTGCTGCCAGCCAGCAGCTGCATGTTGCCTGCATGAACTTAGAGGCCACAGTAACACAGGAGAGCACCTCTAGTGGTGTGGACATGTCAGCTGTTGAAGGGCAGCTGAAGGACAAGCTGAAAGAGGCCATGCAGCTTCAGGGTCTCTGGGATGCAGAGAAAGTTGAACTTAACTCCAGGTAAAGTCATCTCAATCTATGTGGGCCTGTCTGCAAGGAGTTTGCAGCCAAAATGACACAAGATCTGGCTTTTAGCTGCATTTCATTTAAGGACCGCTGAATGCTGTTTTCAAATATCACCACACTGAGGCAGCCTCAACTTAGTTGATCAATTTTTTCCACCATGAATTTGAGACTATAATTACCAATGAATGTGAATGTTCGATTAAAAACAAGTAAAGTCTTAATTTGTTCCTTGCCCATCTCACTCTCACAGCACCAACCTGGGACTGACAGCACAAACCCTACTCACATATTTTTCTACAGTCTCTAGATTGGTCTAGGTGACCGGGGCTGCCGGAAAAGAAAAAAACATCCTAAACTGAACTTCTCGGCCTGAGATCATCTTGTTGTGTGATCAATTGCAAAATTCCCATGACTGAAACAAAAGCCAAATTGAATCATTTGATCATTAAAATCCTGCACATCAAGCTATTTTCTGCTCTTCTCCTGATATAGAAGAATGAAGTCTTTTGTCCCATCTCCTGTGCACTTCAGTCAGAGCACTGCAGTAATGTCAGTGCCTTTGTATTCTGTATTTTAGCTGGCTTCTGATCTTATTAAAAGTCATTGTTAATCCCACGATTCTATGCAGAGAATATGATATTGTTGATGGTGTAATAGAGGAGGAGGACATACCAGTCTTGAATCTTCAATGTCTTCAGTGTGTGTGTGTGTGTGTCTGTGTGTGTGTGATTTCATTTATTGTCCATTTACATGTATATTGATCTATGTAGAATCCTGGAGCTGACTGACATGGTGAAGCACCTCCGCAGCCAGAACAGTGAGAAGGATGCCAGCCTCAACACTATGCAGATCAGTCTGGACAGGATGGTGGGACCTGGGGAATCATGAATGGGAGGTGGCAGATAGACGGGTGGTTAAGGGGGCTAAATTGGCTGTAGTCTGGCCCTTAGGCTTGATAAACTCCACGACTTCCTTGTCTAGAGGGCTGCCGTCTGGGGAATGTCAGGCTTGCTCTGTGTGTGCTGCTTATCTGACCTTAATGGTTTCCTGCTCAGGAGACGAGGAGAACAGAGGATAAAGCAGAGACAGAGGTCCTGCACACAGAGATCCAAGCCCTCCAAAAGGTTTTATGCCATGTTCACCAGGTCAGAACAAAACAATGCCCTTAGCTAGATCATGCATTTGGTTAGCACATGAGAAGATTAATGTTTTTCCATTCTCCTTCATTATATCTGTCATATCTAGCTGGTTGGCGCTGAGGGTGACAATAGTGGCTCTGAGAGTGTGTCCTCCTCACCTCTTCATGGCCGGTCTCCTCTGAGGAACACTACCCTGATGGCTGTGCAGAGTGCTCTCACCAAGCACCAGAAACAAACGCAGGTCCAACAAAAGTTGCTCATCTTTGCTGCTCTTTCCTCATAGTAGATGTTTTAGAACAGTGGCTCCCAACCTGAGAGTAGGAACAGTTCGAGAAGTCCCAGAATAAATCTGAGAGGTCACAAAATGATTAGAGAATGAAGAAATAAAATAAATATATGTATATATGTATCTATCTGCCTTTTCCTTGTGAAATACTGTATTCTTTCACCTCTTGAGACATCTAAAAGTCCTTCAAATCCAAGGAGGTCAAATCCTTGACTGCTGTACACCAGTGTTCACACTGGACCCCTGTAATGAGGGGTCATTTATGAATATAGCTCAAATTTAGGAGGAAAGACTCCAAAATGTTGGGAATCACTGTTTTAGTGAGGTAATATGTGTAACACGTAATGACCCGAGCGTCTTTACATCCACACCAAAAACAATGCACCCGCATACAAACCACAGGACCTGCGTGGACGACTGAACGCTGCCCTGGAGCAAGTGGACATGCTGCGTGATCACCTGCAGGAGAGGGACGCTGAGAGGAGAGAGCTGGAGCAGAAGATCCAGGAAGTAAGGAGAGGAAGTCAGGAGGCTAAAAAAGCTCTGGAGGAAAGCCTCAGAGACAGCAACAAAAACCGCTGCTCACTGGAGCTCATCTCCAGGTACTCCATGATCATGCAGTTATTACTCTTTTCCTTGACTGTGTTGAGACTTAAGATACTGACTGTAGATTAAAAAGTAGGTGCTTAGTTGTGTATTCGGTTTTATATTTTCTGTTTTGTTATTTATGAAATTGCCATTAGGCCTAAATGTTGTTTTTGGAAAAATACCAATGTTCTAATGATTATGATGACGATGACACATATTATAGTTTGGGTTTATGTTTACTTAAGCCGATAATCTTCACTATCATTATCAAAACATATTAGTATGTATTGAAACCTCTCCAAAAACATATATTTATACGTTATAAAAGAAGTGTTTTGTTGATGCTGTTTCTTAGAAAAATCAAGTGCTCTAATAATGAGGTTGATGATCATTGTGTAACAGCTGACATTCTTACATTCTTACTCTTTTTTTCCTCTGCCTCTCTCTACCTCCGTGTCACACAGTGAGAAGGGCAGCTTGGAGAAGCTGCTGTCGGGGCTGCAGCAGGAGGTGGACTCCCAGCGCGCCGAGCTGGAGGTACTGCGGGGCTCATCGCTGGAGCTCCAGAGACAGCGGGACCTCCTGAGGCAGCAGAGGGAGGATCTGGAGATGCAGCTGGCACGCCAGCGCACGGAGGCCCAGAGAGGGTACAGCAAGGGAGAATGACCGTTACACAACACACATCCCGTGTGTCACCCGTGATTGTTTTCAAGCTCCGTTTGTTTAGAGTTCAGATCAGTAACACATGTCATTCTCCGGCCGGCAATGCACCCAGATGACATTTGGATGAAAATGTAAATTATTTACACTGCATTACTGCACTCATGCGCAAAGAAAACTTTTTTTCCCTTCTTTTTGAGGGTTTCTTTTGCTTCAAAAAATTTGATTAACTGAGAATTGGAGCAGGACATGCGATACAGCAAAGAAGTAACTCCCTCAGTGTTCTGGCCTTTGGCACCAACATTTCTCTGTCTTTTAAAAGTTGAGATAGATTACTGTTAAGGGATTTTGTTTATATAAATAATCTGCCGTGTGTGTGAGACAGAGAAACAGTGTGAGAGAGTCATGTACTGTATGTGTTACATTTTGTGTTTCAGCGAGAGGGGTCTGGAAGAGCTTGAAGGGAAGCACTCTGATCTGCGTAGGGAGCTTGTGACAGTGAAGGAGGCTCTGAGTCAAATCACCCTACAGAAGGAGGTGTTGGAGGATGATAAAGCCAGCCTCGCTCTGGCTCTCAGCAAGGTAGACTGCTTTGTTCTGCACCAGGTAGCCTGATTTGTAGCACTCCATTCTCCCTGAGGGTTTAAACCCTTCTAATATTTATGATTCACTCCACAGATGGAGTCCCAGAGTGCTGCATATGAGTTAGCCCTCAGCAAACTGCAGAATCAGGACGCTGCCCTGAAAGATTCTCTGGCCAAAATGGCTGCTCTGAGTGAAGGCTTAGCCAAAGACAAGGTGGAACTAAATCGTATTCTGCTACAGGTCAGTAACAAGGCAGTTGCCCTGTAACATTGATGAAAGGCAGAGCTGAACAAAAATATTTGTGTTTCCCTTCCAGACAGAAGGTGAGAAGGCAGAGCTTGGTGAACGTAGACGGGAAGCTGAAATGGAGTGGGCAGCAGCCAGGGAGGAGACAGCACGGGTGCGACAGGAGTTGATGAATCTGCTTGCCGAGAAACAAGCCCTGGAGAGCTCCCACAGCCACTTGCAGGATCTCTGCCAGAAGCTTGAAGCAGAGCTGAGCCTGCTGCAGGAGGAGAACACTCAGGCCCTGGAGCAGCACTCCCAGGTCAGAGACACCCAGCCATTCACAACCCTTCAGCCTCCATTCTCCCAGCTCCCACCACCTGGGAGAACTATGCTGATGTTATTAATAGCTTTCAGCAGGTTCATGGAGCCTGTTGTCACATTGAAATGTATTGGAGGTACTGGACACATCTGCCATGTTTTTTTTCTTTCAAATTGGATATGGAGAGCAGTTTGAACCCCTCTCTGTGTTTTATGAGTAACTTGGGGCATAACAAGCAGGGGATCTTCGTGAACTGGAAAAGATAAATAGATAGACATATAATATCCAGTGGGGGTTAGTGAGAGACCCAATAAATTAACACTTAAAGTATTCCCATTCTTCCGTCAGCAGATCCAGATCTCCCTATTTCGTCCCCTAAAGAATGAGAAGAATCCTCTCCTGTTTTGTTATCTGCTCTGATTGTGAAACTAGGATATCCGTGTTGATCTCAGTTAAAATATAACAAACCTAAACAATATGACAAATTCCATCCAAACATTTTTAGATAGCTTAACTGCAAAAATAAATCAACCGTGTGTAAAACAAGCCCTGGAGTGTCCTCCATCGCTCATGTTTATCCTCTTATTGGGCACTACTCACACCCATAACATTGGTGTAATTCAACCACTTTAATATTTACCTAAGGAGAGACTGAAAGACATCATGTGCTAATATTTAGCAAGTTCATTTTAGTTTGATTCTAAATCAAATTACAGTGATTGTTGCTTTTCAAACAATCCGTTGCAGTGAAATATTGGATGTTACAGGGGCCCATGGTGTGTTAGTAACTGCCCCTAAAGGCACAGTATATCAGGGAAATACCATTTTAAAAATCTTACAGGTTATAGTAAATATATTTCTATTTCAGAGTAGAGATTTATCATTGTTTGATTCAAACGAGAAGAAAAATCCATAAAGGAATAGTTTGATTTCCAGTGGCTGCCAGGCAAGCACAGAAAGTACAGAAAGTCACAGGCCAGGCCAAACAATAGTTCCATCATGTTACCCCTTGTAAAACTTGTTGTTTTTAGACTTAGGTTTTTGTACTGAGTAAACAAACAACGTGTTCATTTATGAGCTTTAAAGATGCTGATAGGCTGATTTCCCTTGAAACGGAGCCAGGCTAGCTGCTTCCCCTTGCTTCCACTCTTAATGCTAAGCTAAGCTAATCGCCTGCTGGCTCTAGCTTCATATTTAGCATGCATAAAATACATAAAAGTGGTGATCAATCTTCTCATCTAACTCTTGGCAAGAAAGCGGACAAATGTATATCCCAAAATGATTGATGTCGACTGTCAATGCCTGAAGTCATGTTTGACCTTTTAAGCCATATGCAAATCAGTCATGGTTGCATTTAAGTGTAATTTCCATTGTAAATTTCCCTGCTGAATTCAGAGAATTTCGAAAAGAATCCCAGGACAATCCTATCGTCAGTTTTATACAATTATATGAAAGTTTAATAAAGGCTGAATAAAATCAGCAAGTTTCCCATCAACTGCATGTGTTCTGCATCCCAGGTCATTAGTTTTGTTGCTAGATATAGGCCCTGTGGTGTGTCATAGTGATTTAAGTGGTAACTGGGAAAAAAAAATCTGAACCCCACTAATCATTTTTGTTTTGCTTCAGGCGGTGCATTTGTTATGGCCCTGCAGTTCCTATACACTGTCATGAATCACTTAAAGTTTGTTTAATTTATGCTTCGTAATAGCAGAAAGAGGGCTATGTAGAGTTTATTAGCACAGCAAATGTGGCTGAATACAATGTAGAGGTTGGGTGGGTCGTTCTAAATCCAACCAGCCATAACGTAACTGTTAACGTAGGAGTTCTTTCTGTTGCTCATACTCCTACTCGTGAAAAATGTGGTCCACAGATATGACAATACAGCTATGAAGTGTGTGTATGCTATAGTTTGATGCATGTAATGATTTGGTGTATAGTCTTTTATTTTGCTTGCTCGAAGCAAGAAGTATATATTTTTTAATTTGTGCGTGCCGGTCTCCAGGTCAACAGGCAGATGCAGAGTGTGTCAGAGGAGCTGTGTGCGTGCAGGAAGGAGCTTGAGACACAGACCACAGCCCTAAAGAGAGCTACCCATGACAGGGAGGAGCTGGCCAAGGACAAGGCTGCTCTGGATGTCAAGCTAAACTCCGCTGACCGAAAGGCCTTTGGTCTCACGCAGGAGCTGGTTGCACTTAGGTCTCAGTGTGTTTTCTGTATGTGTGTGTGTTTGTTTGTGTGGTCTGACCTCTACAATGTTTTGGACCAGTTTCAGATTTAAAACCTGTTTCCCCAGTTGCATTCAGCCTGAACTACAGTACAGTTGTTTCTTTCTTCATTGGTAAGGGTTGGAGTTAGGCATGTATCGGTTATGGTTAAGAGTGTAAGGAATGAATGTAAGTCAGTACAGTCAGTACACTCCTCAAAAGCATCATAAACAAACCAATGTGTGTGTGTGTGTGTGTGTGTGTGTGTGTGTGTGTGTGTGTGTGTGTGTGTGTGAGTCAAACCAACTGCCAATATGTATTTAAGGACTTTTTAAGCAAATTTTACTTTGGATTTTATTACCTTCTATACCCAGTGGTTCAAAGGTCTTTTTTTTCAGAGGTCAACCCACTTTGCCGCTGTGTTTCAGGGCAGAGAAGGAGTCCCTGGAGAGGGCCCTGTTTGAGAGCCAGGAGCTTGCCTCGTCCCTGGAGGCCGACTACACCAGGACGGAGGGGGATAGGCGTGGATTGCTCGTGGCTAAAGAGGCCTTGACGCGTGAGTAGCCCCATCCATCAGAGACCCCACTGTCCTCCATGCCAAGCCCCCTGGCCATGAAGCCTTTCCAACAGCCCACTAGAGATCCATATTTCAGCTGTGAGCTCTGCAACAGCTGGACTGCTTTCTCAGCTGACCAGGGTCCCACCACTCTGCACAAACACACATGGATTGGATAAGTGGTGACATGAATGAGTATCCTTAATACTGTAAAGAACATTTTAAATAAAATCATGCTAATTAATAAATGAGTGTGATTTTGATAGAGATTGGATATGACCATGTCCAGGTGATGCTGCTCGGATGCGTGTGGATGCTGAACGCCAGTTTGCACAAGCAGCACAAGAGCAGAGTAAGTTGGAGGAGAAGCTGGTCCAGGTGCAGAGGAACGCCCTGCTGACCCTGAACAACAAAGAGCAACTTCACAGAGAGCAGCTCGAAGATGAACGCCAGAAAAAGGTACGCTAAGACCTGCAAAATGATGTGCTTTAGCTGTCTATTAACTAATCAGGTGTGTGTGTGTTTGGTGTTTGACAGGATCAGCAGTATGCAGAGCTAATGGTTCAGCAGGAGCAGGCGGAGGAGCAGCTGCGTAGGCAGTGTGAGGAGCTGCGTGTGCGCAGCCAGAAGGAGCTGCAGCAGGTGCATGAGGAGCTGGCCAGGCTGCAGCAGGACTTCAACCAAAGCCTCCTGCAGGCTGAGAGTAAAAAGCAGCAGGTGTGTTAGGTGGTCTTCATAGATTTACAGTGGTTTTCTAGATTGTTAATAAAAGTTAAAATGTTGGAGTATTTCAGGGTAGGGTTAGAGAATTGTTTCATAATCAGAACATCCCAAGTTCTGTTTTTACATTTGCCAGTGTGTCCATCAAAAGCCATATGTCCTGCCAGTATCCTTTGTATGAAACTACGTCCATTCCTTGTCCCTCAGTGGAAGTTTATCCAAGCTTGATAGCTTCTGTATGTCCAGGTCCAAACTTTTTGTGAGCTACATTATCAATGACACTGACTTCCTAGTCTGTTGTGACCAGGCTCTGTCCCAGAAGGAGGCAGAGAAGGCTGCCCTCATGGAGAAGCTAGCAGCCCTGCAGCAGGACCTAGCCACAGCTGGCATGGAGCTTGAACGCATGCAGAGGGAGGCGTTCAGCAAACAGGAGCACAATATTGTAAGATATGGCATATTGGCTCTGGTCACATTTCTTGTTCTTTCCATAGAACTCGGCTAACAGATTTGTGTACCTCTGTGTTCCAGAATGCAATGGCTGTCCTTCAGTCTGAGCTGCAAGACTTGCGCACTCAATTTGAGGAGTCTTTGAACGCTCATGAGAATGCCAAGAAGGGTCTGACTGAGCAGATCAGAGACTTGAACCAACAGAGAGAACACGCACAACAGGAGGTGAGAACCACATATAATAAAATATCTTGCGATGATGACTCATACAGGACTAATGTCAATTTTAAGTGTGTTAGGACGTTGTTATGGACACGGAAATGTAAAGCAAATCATAGAAAATATAGCACGGATGTCACTAGAGGTGTTTGTACAGTAGGATCACAGAAATGGATGGGAAATTACACGCTTGTTTGGCTTGGCATAGGATGGGAGACCAGGGATCTGCCTCTAGTGTGAGGGGGAGTTTGCACCAATTAGTACCAGTGTGAGGGAGAGCCATTTACCATCGGCCACTGTTGACTTTGGCCACAGAGCTTTACTAGCATCGGGGTGCCATCAGGTGCAGAGTGTGCAGGGCCAAATCCTACAAGGGGAGGTGGTGTACGCTCTCAAGCCTCCCGCTCAGCACTCGCTCGCTGTGTCTTTTTCCTGTCAAGTCCACTGGAGGAAAATTTAGTTCCACTGACATAAATATAAACATAAAAGAGCAATTAGAGACTATAATTTTGGCCCAGTGACATACCTCTCTGAGCCAAATGAGAACCGTAAATCTAATCTCTTGGGGTTGCTTGAGGTCAGGATTCCAGGCACAGGGGTCGCTGGGCGTTTTAGCGAAATAACAAGCTCACACTCACCTCATTAAGATGTAACTGCAGAGTTGTGAGGGCTTTGCCGTGCCTTGATTTAAAAGCCTGGTTTCCCTGGAAGAGGGGATTGTTTATCTGTGTGGGACTTTTTGGTTTCAATAAAAAAAGCAAAATGAGGATCATCCTGTCTTCCCTCTGTCTCCTTAGTGCTGTCAGAGTATAGTAAATGAGGTTGTGTGGAGCCAGAGCAGAAGAGTTTTGAGGTTTGGACAGCCCTCCCTACCATATATCAAGCCAAGCTCCAGCGACACTGTCATATTTGGCCGCCACCCCTGATCGTTTCCCTGTTTGATTATTTTCACTTATCCCATCTCAGGATTCTCATGTCAGATTGTGAGTAAGCTGGAGTGAGAGTGTGTGACAGAGAGCCAGCGGGCATAAAAAGGAAGAAAGCAAGGGGAGAGAGGGAGAATGAGGTGTGTGTGTGTGTGTGTGTGTGTGTGTGTGCGCGTGGGGGGGTACGGACCCTGGTACCATAATATGAAATCAAAGTTTGAGTTAACCCCTTGTGTAAATAAGCCATTGGGGGAATGTTTATTTTCTCCCTTGCAGCAGCGAGAGACTGGCTCCACTGGGACTCCAGGTCCCCCTCTTCCATCCACATAACACAACACTGCTGCCCTCATATTCTCTGCCCTTTTCCTCCACTACACCCACCAAAAACATCAAAAATCTGATAAAATAAAGTATAATTGGCCAGATCAGCACTGGCTTGTTTTTTCTCACGTTAGAGTTTATGAGAAAGGACCATCTTGTGTGGCCTCTGAACACTCCTCCTCCTCCTCCTCACCCCCTCCGCCCTCTTTCCTCCACCTCCGCTGCTGTTTATTATGTTGCTCTCTGTGGATTCTTTACACTGCAAGCCACGGTAAGGAGATGGGGGAGAGACAGCACCTGGCTGCAGGCCCAACTGGCTCTTATCCATGCCCAGATAAGCCGCGTCCTCCCTATTTCTCTCGCTACACACAACATGTTGCCATAAAACAGAATATGGGTCATACAGTATCTTGAGATTGTGCACATAGCACTTAAAATAGGAGAGGTTGAGGTTTAGCTTTCAAACAACGAAGCTCTAATGCATTATCTGATCAAAGATCAGTCATTCAGTCTGCTGAAGCATTTTTCTTGTTCAATTCATGATTATATACATGTGTTTAAGCTTTTGATGTGCTGTATAGCCAAATAGAGGTTTCTGATGAACTTTGATAATTTAAAGACTTATGTTGTGTCTTGGGTTATTGAATTTACATTGAAAACAGACTTATTTTTTTTAACTCTTCAGTGATCTATGTTTATGTCCACTTGGAATTTATATCACCAAATAAATAAAACCAGGAAGAAGAAATCTGTTAACCCCACAAATAAGAGGAATGCTTTTTTTCATAAGACCTCACTGACATGTCATGCCTTTCATTCTCTATAATCTGGACATGAAGTTAGAGGGCCTTCGCCAGCAGTTGCAGGAGGCAGAGGATGGACTTATCAAAGGGCAAAGGGAGCTGATCGAGGCTCACCGAGATCTCCAGGAGTGTGCGCAGGATCGGGACAAGCAAAGGAAAGAAGCTCTGGACCTGAAAAGGCTCTTGGGTGATGAGACCAGAGACAAAGAGGCCATCCAAGCCTCAAACCAGGAGCTAAGAGCTTTCATCAAGAGAGCAGAGAGTGACAACAGCAGGTACAGCTGTTTCCAGTATATTCAGTGATCGTCAAACAGCGCTGGATATTTTTTATGTTTTCTGTTATGTTAACTTTAAACACATCTTTACTAGTTTGAGAAGAGCTGTGGAGGAGAGGGAGCAAAAAGTGTCCGTCTTAGAGGAATGTAGAAGCTCGATGCACCAAGAGGCAACCACTCTGCGGAGCAGTATGAGAGAGCTGGAGAAGTCTCGCCTGCAGGCACGCAGAGAGCTGCAGGAGCTGCGCAGACAGGTGAAAGATTATTGAGGTAACTGCTTTTCATCTGATTTATTTGAAAGAAAAGATTACCTTCAAGTGGCATGTGCTATGTGAACATGAGCAGATAAAGGTCCTTGAAGGCGAGAACAGCTGGCAGAAACAGGAGCTGGGAGAGTTGCAGGCCCGGGTGTGTCAGGAGGAGCAGAAGGAGGAGGAGGCACGTCGCGAGGCTTTCACTCTCAAACAGAGAGTGCTGGAGTGCGAGGCTGGCAGAGAAGCAGCGCTGAATGAGGTAGAAGGCCTCTGGGAATTACTCTGTTAACAGCATGCTAGAGCAAACACTCCACCTTTGCACACACTTGAAGAATACCTGCCATACTTGTGCAGTGACAGAGAACATGAACCATACCACACTATATATTCCACTCTTACAGTGATGGGTTGTCTTGGGTTTTACTTTAAAATCTGAATATTTAGATATAACTAGTGCTGCAACATTCTATTTCTATAAAATCAAATGATACATTATAATACATTTGAAGTCTGGTTAATATATCTTTTTTCAAACTAAATACAAGAAATGATCTAAACAGCAGTCTTTCAAATATCCTGTGACCATGTCTACATATATAGAGACTCAGCCCTGATGGTGAAAAGCTCTGCGATAAAGGGATAAAGAAGGGTCACAATTGCCGAGTTTATTGTTCAATTCAATTTTATGCCTTGTCTGTGATTCTTTTACCTCTTAACCTCTTATGACACTGTTTGGAAAATATTTTCTGAAACCCTATCAGGGACCTTGACAAGCTTGCAAAGCACATAAGCACATAAACCTAAAATCACACCTGTTTTAATCCACATCATATAATAAACACATGCATGACTGGTAGAACATATTGAAATCGTCTTGTGACTCTGTTCTGTGTGTTTGCGTAGGTTGCAGGTCTGCAGCGCCATGTGGTGGAACTGGAGACGATGGAGCATCAGAACCAAAAACTGCTGCAGGAAAGAGAGGCTTATCAGCAGCAGTGTGACCACAGGCACAGGGAGACCACTGCCCAGCTGGGGGAAGCGCTAGAAGATGCCAGGATCCAGGTCAAGGAACTCTCTGTGCAGGTTGGCCTTGCCGAAAGCAAGGTCCAGGGCCTGGAAGAGCAGCTGGGCCTGAGCGAGGCCAAACGCAGAGACCTGGAGCTCAAGCTGGTGGGGTTGTATTCAGCTCTGCTCCGCACCACTGGCACCACCCACACAAGGCTTTTAGGCACACCTGGGTCTCGTAGACAGTCTCCCTGGAGAAACCACCTGCAAGCAAAAGGTGTGATCATGCAAATCCATAATGAGGTTTGATGATGCCATATGTAATATGCTTTTAGTGTCGGTCAAAGCAAATGCATTCATGAGTGTCTCTGGTTAGGGGGAGACAGTGTGACAGACGGATCTGTGCTGCCCTTGTGTCGTGGTGAAGATGATGAGCTGGATGTGGACTCAGTGCACACTGCCCTACGGGTATTCCAGCAGGAACTAAGGGACACACAAAGAGACAGGGTATATTTGAACTTCTTAGTAACTAAATAAAAACTCAAAGCCTTATTTTGGTCAGACAATCAGATCAATCAGTCCAACTATCTAAATAAATGTTTACATTATAGCAATTTTTTCAACACGTCTTCTTCCTTCAGGATGAAGCCATGGCTCAGGTCGTTAGTCTGAGTCAGCACGTGATGGAGCTCCAAGGCAGCGAAGATAAGTCAGCAACCCAGCTGCTACAATTACAGAAGTCCTTGAAGCAGTCAGAGCAGGGTAAAAAAAACAGTGGATCTTACAAACACACCAAATAACTGTTATTAATTCTGTTTAGACTCACCGCATGTTTAACAAATTCTTCCAGGAAAAAGAGAGATGGCAGAACGATTGCACGAGGCGCATACATCCCTGTCCCTGCAGGAAGAAGTAGTACACCACGCAGAGAGGGAGAAGAGAAACCTTGAGGAGGAGGTAGCTCAGTTCAGAACTAGTCTGCAAGCTGCTGAGGCTGAGTCCAGGGCACTGCAGGTACGTAAAAGGCAAGAGATAGATATTAATGAAAACACCACACAGTGACACATTCAGTGACAACTCCTGTGCCAATGTCTCCACAGGACAAGTTGGAGCTTTTGCAGGGCTTAGAATGTCGTGCAAATTTAGAACAACGGAAGCTGAAGGAGTCTCTGGAAGCAGCAGAGAGCAAGGCGAGCCGTCTGGAGCTTTCCCAACGCACCCTGGAGGGTGAGCTACAGCGGGCCCAGCTGCGGGCAGCAGAGCTGGATGCAGAGGCAGGGGCGCTGCAGGAACGATTGACGGAGCTGAGAAGGAAGCTGGGTGAGAGCGAGGACCGATGTGCAGCTCTGAGGGTCAGCGAGGAGAGGTTTGCCACGTCACTGGCTCGAGCCGAGCAGCACGAGAGCCAGCTGACAGAACAGATCCACAAACTGTCAAACACCCTCAGCAACAGCAGGACCAGCAGCGGAACCCTGCAGGAGCAGATCACACAGCTGCAGAGGGCACTGACTGCCAGCGAGCAGGACCGAAGGCTGCTGCAGGTACAGTGTGTCACCCGATCAACCTCAGTGTAGAATACGTTAACTCGATAAACATTTCTTCCTTTCTGTAACATAAAACAAATAATGTATTCTGTGTATTTTTTATTTGAAAGCTTTTCTCCTCTATCAACATAAGTATTTTTGAATGAAACTTCAAAAAAAGGAGGAATGGCTGTGCTTTGATTTACAGTGCAGCTATGTAACCTTCTCAGCTCCAGGCTGAGCATTTTTTATTTACATTTGCTGCTGTGGTTTTCCTAAAGGACCTCAAAGGCTGAGCAATAAAATGCTCAGGCAAGCTCGTTAATTCTCCAAGAGCTTCTCAGGAGAACTTTCCGGTCGTAGTTTGGGACTGCGCTTTAAAGATACTGAGCAAACAACAACATGACATGCGCTGTATAAATCTTTCAATTAGCTCAAACGCTGTCGGTATATAGCCCAGATCTCTTTCCTGCAACTTTCAACTGTGTGTCAAGAACTGTAAAAGAGACAGAATATAAAGGAAGGTGAAATACAGGGTGAGCCTAAGTGCAAAATCATGTTATGATGAAAATTAGTGGCTCATTATTAACATGCGTGTGCCCATAGGAGCGTCTGGATAAGACTCGAGATGCCCTTTCAGAGAGTAAGAGGCTAAACCACAAACTAACGGAGCAGACCCAGAACCTTCAGAGAGCCCAAGAGGACTTGGAGCTTAAACATTCTGAGTTGGAGAAACATACCAGAACGCTGAAGGAGGTGAGTCACACTGAGGTTAAAGTCCAAATATAGATGCAAAGGTTGAGGCTCCATTTTGATGATATGGGATGATTGACTTTGTCCCAGAGCCTGAAGCAGCAGCAGGAAACTGAAGTGCAGGCGCAGGGGAGCTTCCAGCAGCTGCAGCAAGAGAAGGAGGAACTCCAGGACAAGGTCACCAAACTTCAGAGCGCTATGCAAAAGCACAAGAGTGAGAGAGCAGAGATGGAGAGGGTGCTGACACGCCTGGGTAAAGACAAGTCAGCACTCAGAAAGACACTGGAGAAGGTGAGCTGGCCAATCTGCCGCACCAGAGAGAATAAAGTTCAGCAGCCTGTTAGCCTAGCTTAGCACAAGTACTGGAAATGGGGAAACAGCTAGCATATTTCCAAAAATATAAAACTATTTCTTTATCCCTAATCTTTAGGATTAGTTTATGTCTTGCTGGAACTTCCAAATCACAGCTCCAAATACACATGGATTACTGTTAAATACAATCAATAATAATACAAAAAATCTACAGTGGTTTAATAATGCACTTCCATGAAATAAGTTATAAAAATACAAAAAAGTTTTTAAAAAACAGATTCAGCTGCTCTGGTACTATGAGAAGCAGCTGCATAATGATACAGCTAAACAATAAAGGCATAGTCCCCCTTTTGTTAGACCCCACAACATTAAACAGCTTTTGGTCAGGAGACCTGAAAAGTCTTGGTGCTCAATATGAGGTAAAAGATTTGAAATATATAAGAGAGCCAAACCACAAAGGGCTTTAAAATGTAATTAAAGGCATCTTAAAGTCAACAGAAAAACTGCTGGAAGCCTGTGTACATATAAAAGCCAGGGCTGAAGTAATATGCTTTTAGTGTTGGTCAGAAGCCTTGCTGCCACATTCTGGACCAAGAGAAGACGTGCAATTGCCGAAGCATTAAGGCACATAAATGAGCAGTTACATGAAACAAGGCAGGAGATAATTTGAGTTTTATGATTTAATTTTTGTTGCGTTTTTTAATGCTGTGGTTTGTCATTTTTCTAATATTGTTTGTTCCATTATCCACGTATTCACCTCCTTTCTCACACATTGTACAAAGCAATCTTGAAGGGATGGAAAAATGTAGGTGGACTGTGAGAACCTAGAGGCTCTGTGCTTAGCTTCTGCTACATGCATTACAGGGAGGCTCACAAGTGCAGAACAATGACGGTAAAGTCGTTCAACATTATGTCACCCTCTTGTCGTTGTCAGGTGGAGATGGAGAGGCTGAGGAGGGAGGAGGAGGCAGCGTCGGCAGTCAGAGAGAGGGAGCAGTTGGGGCAGACAGTCCGCAGCCTGGAGCAGGAACTGGCTGAGAAGCAGGACGAGGTGCAGACTGTGCAGGTGAAGGGCTGATGGATTATAGCCAGGAATGGTGCAGGGGTCACACTGAGGGGACAGGGTGAATGATTTATAACAAATTGTGTTTACTGTCAAATGTTAAATACTTTAACATTAAGGAGCAGTACATCCTACTACTGCAGTACTCTTTGCCAGGCCGTGCCAGTCAAAATCATTGGTGTGTCAAATGTAACATTCACAAGCAGTAAATGCAAGCAGCTCCAAATCAGATATCATAAAGACATTTAGAAATTTTCACTTACAACATATGAAATTAAGAAAAAAACTGAAAAAATGTAGGCATCATAATGATATAGGGAAAACATAACTCAATAGGACGGTACATTCAACATGACAACAGGACATAGGGCAACTGTAATATCATGAAGAAAATCCCAAATGTTCATAAAAGTATGTTTTTACCTAGTTTTCACATATATTTGCATTTACATAGTACGTCGTTCAATTTATCAAATGAATAAAGAATAAATACATAATATATCTGTAACTTAATATTTTTTTGTATGAGTCTGGAGCCCTGTCAGCAATAGGTAGTAGTAGATATTTCTGCACTGAAAGCACTGACAAGTTAAACAGCAGCTAGGTATCAGCCATAATTCTCACAGAGAAACTGCTTTTGCTACAATGTCACTGATTTTAGAGCTCATTTTTGATTGATTATCAAGAAAAGCAGTCAGTGTGTTTTCTAGTTGGTCAACATAGCCAAGTGAGAACCCCTGTGAGCCGGGGGTCAAGACCGGAGGTCAGAGGACCCCTGTGTCCCCCTTCTGCCCAACCACTGATTACAACAACAGACAACATCATAAAACAAGAAATCCTGACCTTTATTTACCTTATACTGTATTTTCAATTCTGTAAACTCATGTGAACTGTGTTCAGGCCCACATCTCCCAGTTGGAGCACTGTCATGCACAGCGCCTCCTAGAGGTGACAGCCCGCCATCACCAGGAGTTGGATTTGGAGACGGATCGTCTAAGAGACAGTCAGCACCAAGCAGAGCGGGCCTTGGAGACCAGAGAGAAGGCTCATCGCCAGAGGGTCAAATGCCTGGAGGAGCAGGTATTTTAATTAAAATAAAATGTGGATATTTAGTTGGGAAGCTTTTTCTTTTGCACTTCATGTTTGTTTGTCTGCCTGCCTTCTAATCTCTCTGTTTCTTTTTCATAGGTGCTGACTCTGAAAGAACAGCTAGATCAGGAGACAAGAAGACGACAGGCCTATTTCAGTCAGATGCTACAACCTGGTGTGTAGGCAGAGACCCTGCTGTGACGTACGTAGCACCTCTGGCTTCCTCATTCACTGTTCCTCTGGCAGCTTCCCAACAACATTATGTGACAAGCTGCGTCCACATTTGGAAGCACACGCAGACGCACACACACACACACAAACACAAACACACACTCCTAAGGCGTTTGCTCCCACCCATGCACATGTGCACACCGGATTACATTAATCTGCAGGAAAACTCAACAACAACAAACAATGAATGTTTTGTTTATAAGTGGACTGGATGTGCCAAATTGTTTTAAGGATTTCCTCTGGCTCGCTACAGTTGGCGTTTCTAAGTCTGTTTATGCTGTCTCATTTTTTTGGGAAAAATTGTGATGAAAGGTTTCCTTGGACGGTGCTTTATTCTACTCTTATAATTGTTCATGTACTCATTTGTCATATTGATCATGTACCAATTTTATATGTCATAATCAGTCTTTGTGTATCCTAATGAGAATATGTATCCAAATATTTACAATAATTGTTTGCAGATTTTTCTGCTGATGTGATTTATTAGTGTTTCAGGCTGTCATAAAGATTCTACAGTGTAACTCATTTATTTTATTGTGTGTTGTATTTGACTCAATAGTTATGATTGCTTTTAATAAACTGGGTGTGTCAGAGCACAAGTATACAAGATGTTGAGATTTGATCATCGGCAATGTTTATTCTGCTGGCCACACAACTTTGTTATGGAAAACGTTTTCTGTGAACTTTGGGACATGGCATGCAAGTTCTGGCATTTGGTTCGAGCCATTAAAAGCCTTTGTGGATTTAGTGTTGTGGGTGAGAGAATGACCTTCGCTCTCTTGCCAGTGCTGTCTCCAGTGTTTTCTTTCAAAGATCGTTGCAGACTCCAAGGTCTGTGGGGATCGTCATTCTTTCAGAGTTTCACTGGCCACCCTTCTGTAATCCTTCACAGCCCTAAAATCTTTAGCTAATATGCGGTCTTCCCTTTGCTGATTAGAAACCACAAATATGTTGTGCTCTCCATGTGTTTGTATTTTTTTAATCCACACATGCATCTACTGTGTGCAAGTAGCTTAAAAGCCAGTAACTCCTTTTTACTCTTTGGTTCATCATCAGTCACATACTAACAGTTTTGCATTTCCACAGCAGTGCACAATGCCTGTAACCTTGCATGCCTTGGTAACTGTACATAGCAGGAGTTTCACTGAAAGGGGAAAATCTTGTCCGAGTTTCTTTAAAGCAGCCCTTTGATTATCATAGATCCGCCCAGTGGTTATCCAGTTACCGGCCTCTTTTCAGCTATTGGCTGCAAGGAGCTAATTATGCAAGGTAGTGAATCCCTGTGGGGGAGGTGGGGCCAAAACTGAAAGAACTCCTTTGGCAGGCAGAATAGAGCTTTTATTGAGGATATTTCTTAGCTGACCATCAGAGACCAAATCGCTGGATTGTTCAAAAAAAAAAAAATACCCCATCTCAGCTGAATCACGCTGCTCCCACTCTTTCATTCCTTCCCTCGTTTCATTTCAGTGAGACAGAGTGTAGCTCATGCAGTACCCAGCAGAAAGCAGAATGCAAGGAATCTACAGTATTCCCCTGTCTCACACAAGAAGCCCAGTTCACTCCTGAAGGACAAGTGAGGAGAGAAAGAGGCCGAGCCAGGGAGCAGTCAGGGGAGGATTCAGACTGCTGTGGTTGAGAGGAGGAGTACGGTCTTGTCCTGTTCTGCTCTGCTCTTGTTGCCTCAGGTGTGTGTGCTCCTCCCTCCCCTCCGCAGTGCCTGCTGTCAGCTCCATCCCTGGGTGGCTGAGGCCATGGTGTTGGTGCTGCGAGCCCTGCTTCCCTGCTTCTGCACCCTTCTCTCCCTGGACCTGCTGCCTGGGGTGGAACCCGCTGTGCCCCTAGAGGACTTCTACCCCTTTGGCCAGGACAAGGGGGACTCCCAGACCATCGCTCAGGACGACGGAGGCTCCAGGCTCGTGAAGATCTCTGTTGCTTTCCCCTTTTTTGGAGACAGGCACGCAGGACTCTATGTGAGTACAGAGCAGTGTGTATTTACTTGTGTGTGTGTGTGTGTGTGTTTATGTCTTTTTATGTCAGCGTGTAAGTGTGTGCATGCACTTGGCAGTGGGCAATTGAAACTGACATGGTGTGGATTGTATACGAGTCTCAGAGAGATGAGATCTGGCACGAAGCCAAATACTACATTGCAGTGTCCTTTGAGAGTTTGTGTGCGCCCATAAGCTCCGGTGTGTAACTTCATTTCTAGAATAGTTCCCCCCACGGGTGGAATCATAATCCTCCCTGACGTTCTCTTCACTTCACATCTGCCCTCCTTGCACTCCGAGGGACAGGGAGAGAGAAACTATTAGCAGAACAGTGGTAAGCTCTGTTCTGATAAGTACAATGAGCTTTTAAAGGAAATGACAGTTTGTGTTGTTACTGTTGCCGTGGAGCATCTGTGAGCAGTTCTTTTTCAGAGAGTGGAGGGAGGGAATATGCACACCAGAGAGAGAGAGAGAGAGAGAAACAGTTCTCATGGGAGGAAGCTGAATGATTTGACAAGGATTTTCGCGCACCACAGTGAAACACACTTTGATCTACCTTTGTCATGTATTGGATTCAGTTCCAGCGCATGGAAAGACAGAACTCCCTTAAATCAACACCACCTGTTGTGGTTATGCATCCGGGTCCGCTCTCCGAATCCCCTCCTCCTCTCTCTGAGCCCTGCCTGCCTACTCCTTGTTCGATCCATGGGCAGGGGAGGCTGGGGAACCATGGCAACAATGGTTAAGGTCAAAGGTTGTCGTCCAAACCATGCAACTGCGCCATGGGGTGAGGTCAGTCTCCCAATGAAGCCATTTTTAAAACTCTTTTGCATTCACGCACAGTGCGTAGACAGAGACAGTATTTTGAGTGTAATGTTCGAGTCTCTCTCGAGTTATAAACCTACCACTTTGGAGTTTCTGTGTATCACAATCGACATCACATTGTGTTTCTTGCAAGTTTTACAATGAATTCCGGCGCATCACTTCCCCTGTAATAAGACTAATACACAATAGTCAAATTAGACAAGACAAGACAAGTTACGGTTGCTTGGCTTGTTGATCTCAGATTGAATTATAATCTGATAGAGACAGAAATCTGAGTACTCCTTGTTCTGAGATGTGCCCTGTTAGTTGTGATGTGATATCCTGCTGCTTACTCTGCATCTCATTGGACTGCGATTCTGCAGTCACGCAAGGCATAACAGATTGTGACAGGCACTTGAAATTACAGTCACGCTCATTTTAAATGCCTCACCTGAATCCATTAAACATCTGCTGTAAAGCGCACCGGCCACATGGTGATCTCTGCCACCAGAGAGCCACTTTGAACAGTTAATATTTCAGTAAGCGCTAAGAGGCAAAATTTGTATGAATAGTTTCTTCCAGGAGTTCGTTCCATGCCTCTGGGCTACCACCACATGGACGCTGTAGAACCAGAATGATTTTAGATGGTTTGTGGGTGCTGTCTTACTTTATTATGATAACTGATTGTATTTAGCAGTACACACACCTTGAAAACCCTCACAGCCTTTGTCCCTTTCTGAAGAGAGACTTCTTATTCTTAGCAGTTGCTGATTAACAAATACAGAAGTGGATTTCAAGACTGTCACAGCCATGTTACACTTAGTTACACAGATCAACAGACCCTACAAAATCCTTTACAAACATTGGTACCCCCTGACTTGGTCTCACTCTAGTCCCACTTCTGCCTCCTGGTAACCAGGCTGTCCCTCTGCTATGGTTTGTGTTTGGGAGTTTTCACATGTTGCTGGGATCTCTCCTCCTCCTCCTCCTCCTCCAGGTCCCCCCTCCCCTCCTCCTATGCCTCAGATAACATGGCAGGGGTCTTCCCCCTGGAACTGTCCAGCTGCTTTATCTGAGAAATGACCAATCACTTTAACAGAACACAGATGTATCTGCAAAGCGTCTTAGAGTTTTCCAAACAATGCAGCTCACGGATTAACTACTCTTACGGATGGCCAGTGTAAAGAACATGAAGGAAGATGTCCAGAGTCAGAGAGGAAAATACACAAGTTTAAAAGCAGATGTGAGAATAGATGTTGTGATCAAAGGCTTTTATTGTAGTAGATAAACTCATGGATTGTGGGAAGACTCAAGGTTTTCTAGGGCTTGTTGTTTATGTTTATCTGGTGAAATGTGTAATTCATTTAATTAAAATTTACAAGAAAATGTGGCTTTTGTCTGTAATTAGAAATAAACTATATTAAAACAAAACGCAAATACATTTAGAAAGTTTCCTGCCAAGAACGTTCTACAGTGTAACTGCACTCTTCACAGATTGCACATCTGCAAGTGCTCATCTGCTCTTCTGAAGAGCTTCAACACTTGAAGTTTATGCATTTCATTCACTCACTTTCACTCACCACTATGTATGGCCCAAAGATATGTGCATCACATTTTATTCTTTGTACTCTGCATGAGTGCTTTTTATATAAATGTGTGGGATGAGAGGCGTGACTGAATGAAGTTAGAAACAGTTCATCCACCATGTACAAGATATATCTGCAGGTACTTTAAAAAGTCTGAAAAAGCCTTTACCCATTAACGTTTTGGGGGAATGTGCTTATTCATGTTCTTAGAGAGATGAGGAGACCACTCTTATGTTCGCCCATTAAATATGAAGCTACAGCCAGGCGATGGCTAGCTTAGCTGAGAATAAACACTGGAAGCTTGTTTGTGTAAAAACAAAAAGTTATGGTTTTGCAGGGGGATTACGTGCCAGGCTATTCCTTGGCCGGGTGCAGTGACTTCCTGGAGTCTCTGCTGGTTGCCTGTTAAGCTCACAGTGACAACAAGACTCCAGGAAATCACTGCACCCAGCCAAGAAATAGACTGGTACATCTTCTTATCTAACTCTTGGCAAGAAAGCAAATAAGTGTATTTTACAAAATATAGAATTATTCAATTAAGACTTTAAGCCTAAAATTTTACTTAAATATTTTCATACGCAATAATGCAATAATTAGTTCATGTTTTAGGTTTACCATGCTTTTATACATGTATCTTTCTGTGTGTTTCTTTGTGCAGCTTGTCCACATAGTTTGGCTTTTCATTTAAACTTCATGTAAGTTTCCACACTTACCTTTCTTCATTTACGTGCTTTTATTTATTTATTTAAATAGTTTCAGGCTTTTCTCTCACACCTTTTTCCACCAAACCTCCACATCACTTGAACTATGAAAGTTATATTAGAGTCCTGCCACACTGTTCCCGACAGGATTTATTGCCTCAATCTAAACCCTTTTGATATAAAGGTGAACCAGGTTTAAGGAGACAGGCCAAGTGCAGAGACTGTCGGACTGTAGTCACTTCCTTCGGCTCCTCAAATAATTGGACAAGCTTGTAACTGTGAAACCTCCGCTTTTGACAAGGAAAACTAATGTTTTCCTGAGTTGATCCACGGGCACCTTTTTCATTCAGGGGTTTGCTTTGGCTTGACTAAAGCCAGATGAAAGTTTATTTTAGTCCATAAATTGCTTGGCTCTGAAGAAAGCCACCCAAGCAAAATCCCGGATATATCCGGCAAAGAATTCCGGAAAAATAACAAGGGAGTTGTAGAGCAGAGTGGCAACATTGAGAGTGGGAGAAAGAAATATGGGGAGAGAGATGCTTCTTACAAGGTTGACTGATCACACCTCTCTCCCCTGTGATTCTGACCTTGTTCATTTTACAGCATAACACAAGGCAGCTCTGAATCCATTCACTCTCTCACATAAGTGTGATGCATAACCACCCTTCACTGGATGTCTGTACTAGTTATAGCCTGGCTGAAATTCATGAGAAGAAGCAAAATATGGGATATGAAGCGAAGAAAAAGGTCCCATGTTCAGTTTAAATTCCTCAAAGGTCATTGCCATGTCAAAGTAGTCCCCTAAAAAATCTTAACAAGTAACAAATACACTTGTTTAAACAGTTCCAGATGCTACAAGAGATTGGATTAGGCGATTAAACATATTCCAGTATTGCTGTATAAACTCTATTTAATGTTCAGCATGATTTCCTACACTAATTTTGCTGTAAGATGGGTGCCTTCCAGACCGCTGCCACCACAGGTCTCTCATTAGTGGGTCTGTGGGTGTGGGAGGTTTGTAATTCATGTACATCCCTCCATTCATCCAGCCCTGTGCCCTCTCTCTTGTTTTTCTCCCGGTATCAGATGGCGCTCTGGCTGACCCCTGGGCCCTGCCACTGTAGTCGGTCGTCTTTTTCTCCACATCAGCCACATTCTCACCACATCACGCTGATGCAGAGGGGAAGACTGTGGTCGGGCAATTAACTTAGCCCCCGTGCCGTGCCAAACAAAACTTCCTCTGCTGTTTTTACAGCAAAGTCCTTCAAATTATGGTTTTTATACATGCAGGGAGCAAAGCCGAGCCATCTGACGTTGCTTTGTCATTGTCACATGCCACTCGGCTTAAATGCAGAGAGGCAAAGTTCACGCCAGCAAGTAGGAGAAACAGGATAGATGCCATGGTGGGAAGAATCTCTCCTTGTTGATAATATGCAGAAATTATGTATGAATGAAGGCCTTTCATGGGGATTCAACCCATCAGCCTGTAGAACTTTCCTCTCAACTCAGGTTTAGGAGCTTATTTCTAAGGAAGTTCAAACCTCAGTGCAGTGGCTGGTCATCTAATGTGCCTACCTTTGTGATATGAAGACTCTCTAAAGTGCTACACTGCTAAATGCTATTTTAGAATCTATCACAGAAATCGCTCTATTATTCTTCTCATCTAGAAGTATTTTATTTTCTCCTTTAAATGACCTCCACTCTGCCCCTAAACTTCCCTCATGTACTTTCTGTACACCCGATCTTTTTTATATCAATTATCTGTACCTTTTCCTGCAACTCAAAGCACCTCTTTCATCTAGCACCATGGAAGGGATCCCTTTAGAAAAACACATTTGTCACATTTACTGTCTTTGTTTCGTCGCTTTCTTCTTGCAGTCCTTATATTGTTGTATTGCAACAATTTTGTATTTGTAATCCATTTTTCAGATTGCAGCTTAAAGCTGCACTAATCACTATTTTCATATTAACACTTGATCAAATTACTTTGTGTAATGTGAAAGCGGTCGCCTGTATTGATGAACCCACAGAGAATTTTCACAGAACTTCAGCTTTACAGAGTTTTTTAAGCATCTTTGCTAAAAACAAAACAAGCTCATTCACTTGTCCTCACAAGCCAATTTTTCCAACCAGCAGTCAAAAATTCAGAGCTAATCAATTTGCAATGATACAAAACAGAGCCAACCAACAAATCCTCACCTTTGAGAGTGAACGTGCTTGTTGGTTTATTTTCTGTCAGTTGACTAAGCAACTAATCGCCTAATTGCTTCAGCAATACACCAGTCATTGACCTTTTAAAGTTGCCATTTCACCATGCTACAGTACATGGCTGCAGTGCTGACAGAGGAGATATGTAGACAGGGGACAATGGGTTCATTTATTTGGTAACTTTGCTGTTGGCAGACATCTGTGGATTCAAAGGTCATGAAGGTCCTTCCCGGTGAGATGACTTTGCAGGTGGGTGAACAGCAGAAAAGTGTTTTTTTCAGCTGCTGTCATCTCACAGAAACAAGGTAGTGTCTGTTTGCTACATGAGAAGCACAAACATCCGTTATGACAGCGTCCACTGCCCCATGCTGGTGTTTGCCCCATCAGGTCAGGCTACCTCTGTGTGTCCACCTTTGCCTCTTCTCCTTAGCACTTCCTCTCTAACCCGGCCTCATCCTACAAACAAGTCGCAGTGGCTTCATCTGACATGTTGACCAAAATGTATCACTGTATGATTAATGTTATTCAGATACTCTTAACTCCTGCTCTCTCCTCCTAAGGTTAACAACAATGGCCTGGTATCTTTCCTGAGGGAGGTCTCTCAGTTCACACCTGTGGCTTTTCCAATCGCCGGGGACAGAAGGGTTGTGGCACCGTTCTGGGCTGATGTGGACAACCGTCAAGCAGGGAGAGTCTTCTACAGAGAGAGCCAGGAGCCCTCCATCCTGAGGAGGGCCTCAGGTGACGTCAAGACGTATTTTTCAGAGTTCCCCAACTTCAACGCAACATGGGTCCTCATCTCTACGTGGCTTCAAGTTACTTTCTTCGGAGGCAACTCCCTCACGCCGGTATAAACTCACAGTTAACTTTACAGCTCTCGCCCTACCATGTAGTTACTGCTTACAAAACTGATTCTCTATGTAAGTTTTAAGTATCTTTGGGGCCTAGATCAGTGATTCCCAACCATGGGTTCTTGTACCCCTGGGGGTACCTCTGCAGTTGCCAGAGGATATGTGGAAATATTGTGGTGCAGTTCAGTTACTTTAAAAAATACAAATTCTGATTTGATATAAAAATATGTCCCTATATTTGGGTACAAGAGGAAAATAACCATCCAAATAGTTTATATCATATATAAACATTCTAAATAATTAGGTACAAGTAATGAGTAAGCAGTTTAAATGGTTAGTTAAATGTAATGAATAAAGAGTTGAAACATCCAGCTTCTGCTACTCCAAGTGGTAATAGTAAGTGATGTTAATAAGTGAAAACTTAATTCATATTATTTGAACAATATCCACTTTTTGGAGCGTTGCTTAACATCCACTTTAAAGTCGACTGAAATGATCACATTGGGAACGTGATGGGTGGCGTTGATGAAGGGGTACTTGAGCTCATCTAATAGGGATGAACTACTGGAAACCGTTGGCCTAGATAACTAAAGTTTGAGGAAACAGCCTTGTTTTTGCTGGTTAAAATTGAATATAATATATGGTTAGAAAGCATATCTGTTGGGTTTCATTCTAATGGTGACTTCCTTGCTATCTGCCTCAATAATAGGCCCAGAGGAGTCTAATATGTCTCTAGTCGGACTGACATTTAGGAATCTGTACTTTCAATATGAGGAGATGCATGCATTATTTCCACATTTCGTGGAAATCAGGAAATGGTTTAACCGAGCCTGTTCTCCTCTGTGCAGGTAAATACTTTCCAAGTGGTGCTTATTACAGATGGAGAGCTTTCCTTCACTATATTCCAGTACAATAACATCACTTGGACCACAGGCATGCATGCCAGCAGTGGAGGAAACCTGGCAGGACTGGGAGGGATAGCAGCGCAGGTAAGATCACGTGGAGGTTTGCTCATGGGGACGATCAAAATGCAATGGAATTTGGAATTTACAGTAATATCTGCTTCCTGTGAAGATTTGTCCAACTCTAATTTCAAGAGTTCATCTTTTTCATCTTTTTGTGATGTCTGCTTCCTTACTTACTCTCTACCCAGGCAGGTTTCAATGCTGGTGATGGCAAGCGCTATTTCAACATCCCTGGCTCTCGCACAGCTGATGTAGTGAACGTTGAGGGAACCACCAACGTGGGCTACCCAGGCAGATGGGTCTTCCGTATAGATGACGCAAATGTGGAAGTGGGTGGCTGCAATAACTCTGGTAAGGGATTAGTTCTTGTACTCTTGGTTGTCTTAATCATTTTTCTTCTAAGATTATGTTACCTTAACCTCTTTCTACAGCATCAGTGTGTCCACACCTGCGACCATGTCTAAACGGAGGCCAGTGCATCGACGACTGTATTACAGGCAACCCCTCCTTCACTTGCTCCTGCTTAGCTGGCTTCACCGGTCGACGGTGCCAGATTGGTGAGTGATAGTTGACACCCCTTCCTGCTCTGTTGTGCTTGACACACACTGCACATTATGAATGAATACCTATCTACCTGTTATCAGCCAGGAAAAATAATGTCAACTTGTAAGAAAATACTAGATTTCACCAGACTTGCCAAAGAGACACCTGGATATTTCCTTAATACCTGTATCAGCTTAACGCCAATCTGTTGCATTGTCCTCAGACATTGCCTTACTGACTACCTCCTTTGTATTTCCCCCTGTCTCTGTAGATGTCGACGAGTGTGCCTCATATCCTTGCCAGAACGGAGGGACTTGTAAAGACCAGATTAATAGTTTCATCTGTCAGTGTCCTCCTGGATACACTGGGATCAAGTGTGAAACAGGTACAAAGGACACTTTGCCCCAAAGCTGGTGCATGCTATAATTACAATTACATTTGTTATTTCTTTCTTTCTAGAATACTTTCTGTAGAATCACTTAGAAATGGGAAAATTGCTCAAAAATGGGCATTTCTCTTACCCTCTGCATACACTAAATAGGCTGAAGATCTGGAAAAACTCTGATTAATTAAAGTATTTTGTGCCTCATTAAGCATTTTCCACACAAAAAATGTATTTGAGAATTTCCTGGGCCAACCTCTCTGGAGCTTCTGTGCCTATTCCCACAGTCCAGCCTGTGGAGATGTATCAAACCTCTTCTAATACCTTTCACAGCCAGCAGCACATACTTGCAGAGTGAGGGGAGCAGTGCGGCGGATATATTAATCAGCTGAGTAAATATTCCATGAGCGTGTCTCTCTGTCCCTGTGTGTGCTTGTGTGTGTTACAGACATTGACGAATGCAAAGACAGACCGTGCCTCAACAACGCGTTGTGTGTACAAGGCACTGGCAATTTCACCTGTGTGTGTGAACCGGGCTACACTGGTGTCCTGTGTGAGACAGGTGAGTGGGGTTTTTTCACAGTTTGGGGGAAAGTAGGCAGAGGAAATATTTTCTGCTGCTTTCTACATCAAACTCAGTCTTTTTGGCAGATGTTTTTGTCCTAAGAGTTTCCCAGTCTACCTAGACAAATGGGTCCAAGTTGAGGTCTTGGTTGAATTCATTTGCAAACAGCTTCTTCTTTTTTTTGGGTCACACAATGTAGCAATGAACCACAGTGAGGAAGTTCACTGAAGACAGGTCGGTTTCCAAAAAGACCTTTACTAATCTGGCTCCTCTTGTGATTCATTGTTGATGAAACTTGAACCCAATAGGGAATTAAATTATCAGGTTCATGAATCCTTGTATCTACATGAGACGGGATTACTCCTAATACCAGACACCTGGTCAGTGAAACTTTATGCTTTCACAATGGAAGTTCAGTGCTCTTAATCCAGCTCAGTCTCTTTAGACGACAACCTCTTGCACTTCAATGTGAAGATTGAAAAGTCTTAATGTGAAACTCAATCAACAGCAGAAAAACAATTTTTTATACTCATACATTTTCTTATTTTGTACTTTCTTCAGACATAAACGAATGTGAGTCACAGCCCTGTCTGAATGGAGGAGAGTGCATCAATCAGGTGAACAACTTCACCTGTATGTGTCCCACTGCCTTCACTGGAACGCTCTGCGAGACAGGTGACTTGAATTCAACTAGAACTTGAATGTTTGGAAAACTGGTTCTTGATAGAAAATGTTTAGCCTCGTTTTGCCTTTCTGTTTGGCTTCCAGTATTATAGCATTTTTCCAACTGGGACAAACACAACCTATCTCACCTCATTGAGAGCCAAACAAGTATTTATGGCTATGAACCCTGTTTAAGTGATCTGGTTCTTTCTCTTCTTCAGTGTTCTGTCGTTACACCACATCATGTTAAGAACTTTAGCTGGATTGCCACTGCAAACATTTTAATCACATTTTATCACGTTTTATTTGCTGTTGCAAAATAATTTTGATAGAGACACAAAAAGGGAGACATCATCTTGACTGAGGACTGTGACATATGCACATTTCTTATGTCTGTTTGTCCATCCACCTAACTGCAAATCAGTCAGTATTTTTCTGTCTGTTTTGCTCTGTCTAGTGTGAAGGGTCAGTTTAAATTACATAATAAATCTGATAACAATATATTGGCCAATATTATATTCATACCAATAAATACATGTGTGATATAAACCAACATTTTTGATAAAAATCTTTTGAAGAATTGCTGAATAATAAAGTGCTCGGTGGACAAACTATGTATTTGGCATTCTATACTGCAACTTCTTGTTACCTATTGGCCAACATATGCAGCAATACCAATATGTCTGTAATGAGCTAGAATTGGTGAATAACAATTATTACACACTTCTCATATATTTCTCATATAATGTATCACATCTTTCTGACTTACCTCTAGTTTGTGATATCTAGCCATATAGCTAATTTTGAGTTTATTTGCGCAGGTTTTGAGGTATACCGGTATGTCATGAGATTTCTGCTGCCACCCCAATTCAATGGAGGTGAATGGAATTTTACTGTGAACAGTTTTCATAGGGACTATTTCTTTTGTAAGAAGTGTTGAAAGTGATGGATATGGATTGACCAGAGCAACAGTTGCACTTTTTCTGGAAAAGACATCTTGTAAATGTAATTTTCCGATTCTGTGGCTAAATGCCATTTGCGTCCATTGTATTGTGGCTGCAGCATATATTTCAGATATATTTAATCTCCAAGCCTGCTCAAATAAATCCATAAACTGCATCGTAAAATACCAACAGAGGTAAGTGAGGAAATGTGTTATTTGGATGAACTAAACCTTTAAAGCCTGTTTGTATCTTCCTCTCTCAGAGCTGGTGGTGCTTCAGGTCAATTCCACTGAAGCAGAAAACCAAACAGGTAAAGGCAAGTACAGCTACAGCTTCAGTTTTGCCAATTTTCTTCACATGGCGTTTGACACCACAGCCTCTCGTGCTTTTCCATACCCAGACTCATGTGAAGAGGAAGATTGCAAGAAGCACCAGATTTGTAAATACACCAGCTCGGGAATCTACAACTGTACATGTGCTCCAGGCTTCTATGGTGACCAGTGTGAAGGTATTTTACACTTAGTTGCAGGCAGCCGGGCAGGTAGTGAGCAGACTGGGGTATTTAAAGAGGAGCTGTGCTATCCCACAGGAATTTGGAGCTCTGCCCTGGAAGAGGCTGCTGTGATGATGGATTATTGTAATTATCAAAACTGACACGGCCTCGCCCAGTTTACTACAGGGACAAGTCGCTTGATGTTGTGAATAATGGTTTTATAGCACATTTTATTAGTTTACCAACAAGAGGAAGTGCTTTGTCTAGACTTGAAAAGGCCTCTTTATGAGGAAGCTGGTCTTTGGTATTCAGGTCATTTCTTCAGACAGAGGTGTTGAGATATGCATGCTTCCACACCGCTACTTGCTTCTCTGGAAGATGGCCATGGCACCCCACTACAGCGTCAAGCACAGCTGCTGCTTGCATAACCATAGGGCAATTTGAACACAAAATATGTAAAACGCTCTCATGCTTCATACCTTCCTTTCATAAATGCTCTTTAAGTCATTTTATCTTAGGTTTAATGTCTGTATCGTATTATATTCATTTAGGAGATAACTTCTGAGACATTTAAAACTAATTCAGGCTCCCATGAGAGGTTAGTGTCCCTCTCTAATAGCAGTTGTTGCATGTTTTTTTCATTTTTTCCCACCAAAAGCTCTTTAATAGTATTTGAGCTATTACAAATGCATGCTACTTCTCACCCTTGAGCTGAAATAACTATCAGTGCTTATATAGGCTCTCTTAAATCTCCCAAATACTTTCCTGCCGGGCTCACTTGGAAAGCACAGTGGAAAAAGGAGCATGATCCTCCAAGGAAGCGAAAGTAGTGGGACTCAGAAGTGCCTAATCAGGCTCTCAGATCAAAGGACCTGGGCCGCACAGGTGGCCAATGAAAGTGTCTCTTGCAAATTAACAATCCATTAATTGCCCTCGGGCCATACAGTTTGGTCACAAAATATGCTCCATATCATCAGAAAAATAATACCCTCCACCGAGCTCCCGGGACTTCAAAGGGGAGCCATTTAGCTGTGATACGGCCATGTCCTTTGATCCACTTCTGCAATTAGGAAGGAGAGGAAAATAAAAACATTCTTTTCAATTTGTACAGAGCGGATGTGCAGCGTGCTGACTGGTAATCTTCTGCTCCTGTGAACTTTGTTGGAAAAGATTAGGGAAAGAGAAATGTCAGCGAATCAATACATAGTTTACAGTTCAGCAGATGAAAGACGCTCCGCATATGGTCCACATGTTGAGCATTTATACCTTCTGCCTATGTTTACACTTAAACCAATACTGAAATCTTTACATAATGTAAGTATTTGCTTTCAAGCAGCTCGTGCAAACTTTCCAGATTTGAGCCTCTTTTTCTCACACAGGCACACACGCACGCACACACATGCACTCTTTCTCTCTTCCTGTGTCTGCAGAGGAATGTCTTTGCCAGAATGGGGGTGTCTGTGTGGACAGCAATGGGACTTGTGAATGCCCTTCAGGCTACACAGGACTCTACTGTCAGTTTGGTGGGTATGATATGTATAATCCTATCAGGTGTCTCACAAGAGCTTTGATTAATGTGAAAAAAGATTTGGGTCACTGTGAGATCGCAAATGTCTCAAATCAAAAGCCGTTTTTTCCCCCAAAATTTGTAAACCTGTCTTTCACAATCCCCTTCTTCTCAGAAGTAACTCAGACGCCGTGCAGTAACGGCAGGCCATGTCCTGATGGAGGTCCTTGTTTGGAGTATGGAGGAGCCTACCTGTGTACATGTCAGACTAGTGGAGCAGAGCTAGATCATAAGGACTTCTACCCCTATGGTAAGAGCCTCAGGCACCAACCCAACAACACAGCACTTTGCAGCTATATGTCACTGCATGAGAAGCTGGTTTCTGTAGCGACAAACACATTTTCAAACACATTTCACTTTCTATTGCAAAAGGAACAGTTACATTTGCAGTTACGATGTGGAGAGACATTTCAAAATGATTTATGCTGTTGTGTGTTCTTAGGAGCTTTTGTATTTAATGATTAATTTCAATATGTTTTTTAAAGGTTGGATCAAGCCCACTTGCTTGAATAAAATTAGAGGTTTACCGTTTCCTAGTGCAATGGAACACAGTCAAGTATCGGTGTGTGTTTTTCAGTACAGCCCCGATCGGTCTGCGACTCCTCTCCGTGTCTGAATGGGGGCTACTGCTACGAGCGAGATGGGGGCTACACCTGCGAATGCAAATACGGATACTGGGGGAAGCACTGTGAAAAAGGTAGTATAACTGATATAAACACTAAAAGGGTACCTTCACATGAACTTATGAAGTGCCTTTATGAAAACATCCCTCAGACTGTGTTATTACTCAAATCCAGCTTTAATGCACCAGGAAACATGCCATTACTCGTAATGCTGCTTGAAATATTACAGTGCAAAAAAGGCTTATGATAATTTGTTCTTATGACTGAGTTATGAGCTATTTTCCTGAATTATGACTTGAATTGCAATGTACTGGAACAGATGTGTGATTAAAAGATTGAGTGGTCTCTGCTTCAAGGATTCCCTTCTCCCTCTCTCCTTCCAGTTAGACTCAATACATGTGCTTCTGGTCCCTGCCGCAATGGAGGCTCCTGTAAGGAAGAGGCAGGGAGCTACAGATGTGTGTGTCCTTACAGATTTACTGGAAAACACTGTGAAGTGGGTGAGTGCCACCACTCTCAAGTAAAACACGTTTTTCTTGCAAATGTGTGTGAAGGAATTAAAATATATGTGTAGAAATGCACATAAGGTAATGTAATCGTCAGACTCGTATTCACCTTTCTCACTGATGTAAATATGTAGTCAAATGTTTGTAAAACTGCATGAGCAGAAAACAG
This sequence comes from Nannoperca obscura, assembly GCA_036024295.1. Lineage (NCBI taxonomy): Eukaryota > Metazoa > Chordata > Actinopteri > Centrarchiformes > Percichthyidae > Nannoperca > Nannoperca obscura. The sequence goes on along the minus strand of JAVQJL010065786.1, from coordinate 1,091 downwards.
AGATTTTACTTGAAGGATCAAAAGTAGAAAGACAGAGAACTCTCATCTAAATTGTATTTGCTATTTTAATGACATCACAAAAACATGATTTCTTCATCTTGGGATCATCAAACTATTTTAAACTCAGAACGATGCTGAAATCCCGATACGTGCTTTTATTACAAGTCACTTAGATTATGGCAACTCTCTTTTTACCAGGCTTCCTAAAAAGTCTTTAAGAACATTGCAGTTAATTCAGGATTCTGCAGTCAGCACATAACCATAGCACCTCCCTATATCAGTGACTGTCTTTGCTTTTATGTTCCAACTGGAACTCTCAGATCTTCCAATGCTTTCTTTTAGAAGTTATTTTTGAAGTTGCTTTCTATTTTTATGGCCCTAAACTGTGGAATACCCTCGCCTTGGATCTTAGAACAGCAAACTCTCTTGGTATTTTTTTTATAAGAAATGTAAGACCTCTCTTTTCAGTGTAGCTTTTAATTTGGGATAATTTGATCTTTGATATTTATATAATTTGTAGTAAATTTTCCCAGTTTTCTCGTATTATTAGTAGTAGTAGTGGTAGTAGTATTGTCAATCATAATTCTCAGTGTGTATGTTTTCTTTCAGGGAAGCCAGACCCCTGTGCCTCCAGCCCCTGTCTGAATGGGGGGACATGTTTTCATTACATAGGAAAGTACAAATGTGAATGCACTGAGGCCTTCAGTGGCAGACACTGTGAAATAAGCTGGAGCTCAGCGCAACCCTCTGCAGGTAAGCAGACTGTGTGTCACCACACAACAATGTTCAAATCTCGCTCTGATGCTGAAGTTTGCACGATGTTAACTTTTGTGGATTTGGCACAGGCAGATGATATCCTGAGCTCTTAAGTATAGAGATACTGGCTTTCCATCTGAAGATAATCTTAGCAGTGTTGCTGCACTGGAGGCCCCACATTTACAGATATAGAAGGGCTGCATACGCTAAATGCAGCGTATGCAGCCCTTTATGAGACATCTTGTTGTTTTCAATCATGGTTCTATGCACTTTATGTAAACCTCTTATTTGGAAGTCGCTTTGGATAAAAGCGTCTGCTAAATGCCTAAATGTAA
>JAVQJL010065772.1:0-19718 GCA_036024295.1 Nannoperca obscura | reverse complement strand
GATGTATCTATTTAAGTTTGTTAAAGAAGAATAAAAGAAATATCCTGAAGACTGACATTTCTGAATAATTACCACTCTGCATCCTGACCGATGCCCCATGACGATAGCAGCTAATCACTTCAACTGAACCTATATTTAACAAAACTCTTAATATAATCTAAAAATGAAAATACAGACACTATAATCCTCTTGTTTTTAGTCTGTCCACTCATCAAAAGACAAATCAAAGCAGTCTTCTGCAGCAATCTGCAATCAATCTGATGTTTGTCAACTATATCAAATTGCAGAAAATGGCTTTAAATATAGTCCTTTGTAAAACATGGCAATATTTCTGCTGATCCTTATCTGACTATGGCTGTAAGGCCGTCAGACGTGATGCAGTCTGCACTCACCTATAGCCAGGGTTATAATTTACTACATATTTGACATCTGCATCCTCAGATGTGTGTTTTCAGGGCAGCCGCTGCCCCAGGGAGATGCTCAAAGTGCAGAGTGGACCATATTCCCCCCTTAACAGAGTCAAGAAGCAAGCTGGATGAGGGAATAAACTGCAAAACTCAGCATTACACAGCTCTATGCTGTCTGAGGTGATGGGGGAAAAAGATCAATAAACACTTTTCATATTATTACAATCATGACATGAAAATGTAAAGTGCTAAGCTTCCTGTGATTTTCTAAAGGAAACGAAAACACATTTTGAAAGACCGAATGACAGCGCAGATAAGGATTCTTAACTACACTCTTCTGAATAAAATGCATATAGCTATAGTAAATTATTATATATAATTCATGTAAATATTGGCAAAGCACCTTCAGCAGTGAGTACAACTGTTTGGGTTAGTACGGTCAGTGGAGTAGTCAAGAGGCACTGTGTTTGCTGTAGCAACCTCACCTGGAAACAACCCCACACACCGTAAAAGCCGTGGAACGATCACCAAGCCTCAGGTACATTTCCATAATGCTACACACCTGCATGTGCAAGTTTTCCACTTCACAAGTGTGACAGGCTTCATCCCTGCAAGGCGCCTGTTCTTTTCCTGTCCATGTATGCACAACAAGCACGGCAGATCACCAGACAAACGCATGCCTTAGTAGGTGGCCTTTGCTTAATAGGTCAAAGGGTTACAGTCACCTTCAGCATAATAAAGTAATCAATAAACAACAATTCAGCTATGATGTAGCAACAACCATGGAGCAGCCCTCAAGAGATTCTTAGCCTAATCATCATTGATTGTTTTATTGCTCTCTGGTGTCCGGGGTCACTTTGGTGCTCTGAGGACCACCAAAATTGATATTCTCGCTGCGAAAGAAACACATTATCCCATTATAACAACTCGCTGAAGTGAAATCGTGTAGTCGAACGGCTTATTATGACACAAAACCCCACTGAAAAGCATCCAAATTGGAAAGAGTTGCCTGTTAGCTGTTATAAAACCCTAACCACACAAACACAACTATTTAAACAATAAAAGGGAAAAGCAGGGACTTAGTGGCTCACATGGCGTATGTAATCAAATCAATGACAGCAGTGCAATTTATGATCAAACTCTGCCTCAGAAGCTCCAAATAAATTCACACAAAGCTAGATTGCAGCAGAATCTCACCGGCTGCCAACCGGAAACCATATGACCCTATAATATGCACATGACACGGTGTTCACTGCGGGAGAAAACTAGCCTGTTGTTCAGGTGTCCCTTTCATTACAAAACACTTTAATTCCTCAGCAGCAACATGCAAATGACAACCAGGAATTTTCTTTGCAGAAATGTTGTCCTTTTACACGAATACACAAAGATATTGTTATGTGTGGTACGATGCAAGAAAACACTGGCTCTAGTATCTTCCAGCATCCTACCTTCCACCCCAAAAACACACACACAAACATCTCCACACACACTCCGTTAACACGGCAAGTGTGTGTGGAGCTGTGACATACCTCAGTCTGGAGAGGGCTGCTTCCTCCTGTACAGGTTCATAGTCTACTGAAGGAGAGCCAACCTATTTTGCTCTCTCTCTCCCACACACACAGCAAGCACACACTGACCGATCATACACACACACACACACACAAACCACGTCACAGAGAGGAGAGGGGGAGAGAGGAGATGGTCGCTCCTGTGTCTCCTTCTCACCTGGCCCCTTTCATCTTGTTATCACCTCCCAACCAAGCTGACTGCCCCCCTTCGCATCCCTTCAAATACACACACACACACACACACACACACACACACACACACACACCCTGTACTCAGCTCTCTTCTGGCCAGGTCTTCGTTCCAGGTGGGAGAGGCAGAGCAGGAGCAGAAGGGAGATGGAACAAAAAAAATGAGGAGAGGGCTCCTGTCTTCTAGCCTGATGGACAATGAGTGGACACACACACACACACACACACACACACACACACACACCTCACACACTTTCATACACACATGTACTGGCTCCAGCACGCGCCCAGGGCAACTGCAGAGCTGTGCAGAACAGCCAGGCAGGCTGTGGGTGGAAAGGCAGCACCCAGCCTCCGTGCTTTCCACTGGGTCTTAGTGCCTTGCTGCCTCTGGGCCCCTCATGGAGGGATGGTCTCTGCTTTTCACTCTTCCAACTAATCTCAACACAGACCACATCAGGTCCCACTAACAGCAGCAGAAGTAGCCAACAATTAGGAGAGAAAATCACGATTATCTTCTGGATCAGAATTGATCTGATTTACATTCAGCAAATACATTTTACACTTACTGAATGGTTTTCCTGCCCTGAAGAATAAGTTTGTTTACCACTGGAGTGTGAGATGTTGATCTTTTCAGTGTCTTAAATCCAATTGGGGACATTTTTTAAATATTAGTATTCCTATATAAAAAAAAGCAAACGTAATATCAGATAACCAGCAGAAAAAAACATAAACAAAGACCAGAGATCTGAAACAATCAATCAATTACTAATTACTAGTTAGTTGAATCGGAATCGTTATAGTTGTTTAATCAAGCAAAAGTAGCAAATGTTTGTATTTTATATTATTTTACAATGTCTTGGACTGTTAGTGAGAAACAAAACAAGACTGAATGTTACTTTGTTTTTAACAATTTAGCAAAATATGGAACTACTTCCAACACAACAACACAGTAGAAAACACAACCATCCCATAACACAGGATAGAAGCTTTTCTACAGACCAGAAAGGTGTAAGCTGAAGCTGTACAGCTTGTTGCGCCTCCTCTTTTTACAAAACACAACCTATTTGGCATCAAAAGTAATTTCTGAGAGAGTGTTTACAGTAGAACTCTATGAATATCATACAATGATTACAGAGTGTGGTTTTTTAAAATGTAGGGGGTTATCTCATTAGCTTGAGTATCTTATTTGGGGATTAAACACTTTTAAACCGGTTGTCCCACTGTTGCTGCCTCAGGCTCAAGTCCTCTGTTAGTAATAGTGCAATAGCAATAGTAATAGTGTAATAATGCCAAATGAGGTGTTTTAATCACAATGTGCTCTGGACACAAGAAGTAAGCTTTTGATGTATGGAGGTGATTGTTGTATCTATCAACTCTATATATTGCCTGTGTATGGGCTTTATTTAAGCTTTTTTGTCTAAATTGATGCTTATTATATGTTTTATTTAAATTATTTATTAAGGCAACTGAGACACACAATGACAAATAATACCCTAACAGCCCCTTTTTATGTATATTAATCCAAGATGTGAAGATACCGATACTACTGAGGCATTTTGAAGATGGAAATGGACTATACTATTTTGTTTGTTAATGCTCTGCTCTTCAACTTCTTTGTATTATGTGTGTGTGTGTGTGTGTGTGTGTGTGTGTGTATGTCTGGTGTGTGTGTGTCCTGTGACTGCGCTCGTGTCTGAGGTGTTGAATAATGATAGAAATAGCAGCACCTCACGCCAGCAGCACCAATCACAGGGGAGGGAAATACAATGGTTTCCATGGTAACCCCAACTTCACCCTCCCGGCTTGCCTGGGCAACCCCCCACTTCTACCACCCCTCCTATCCACCCACAGCAGACAAGAAAAGTGCACCAACCTCAGGGCACAAATACACACACTCTCGCACACACTGCACACATTACCAGCCGTTAGGAGTAGTATCCAACGTGTGTTGCAGCCATGTTGGCTCTGTGATTATTCTCAGTTTCCTTTTTACTATTTAACTGAACACAGGTGGGCTGATTCATGTTCAATTACAGCTGATGACCTAATATTTTTTTCCATTGTGATCTCAAGTCTCATCAGTAGAGGGAGCTCTCACATTTAACAAATAACTGCGACAATCCCAGAGAATATCCTTCTTAATCCGGAACATCGGCACTTAAAAAACCCACTGGTGCATGCTCACAGAGCAAGACCTTTAATGACAGTTTGTCATTTATATGGTTCATCATCATGGCCATTAAGTTTAGATTTCGCACACAAGTTTTTGCCCATTTGACCTATTTGTCTATCTGTCTGCATTTCAGTTCAGCAGTTTTATGTAGGATGCAGTCAAGCAGTGTGCACACACTCAAGCAGACACACAAACTCACTGTTCTAGCAAGAAGAGATCGTGTTTGGGCTGATGTCAAACCCCCAGGGATAACTTGATCCACAAAAATCATTTTGCATTAGTTGAAATTTGAGAGTTGAATTGTTTCACTTGGGGCTTTGTTGCCCCCATGCCTGGCCATTACGGCAAGTGAGTGTGCACATTATTTTAAAGGCAAATGAATGTCCAAAATAAAAAATGCCACATATTTTGATATATTATCAATACCGGTATTTAGACTTTTATTGACTATACATTCATAATATACTGTATGTGAGTAGCCAATCAGCTTTGCTCCAGTTTTATCCTCCCATGGTACCCCAGAGAACAACATCCACCTGGAAGGTCACATCAAACTCATTACTAACACCCCATCATGCACCTCACCAGATGGGGGAGGATGCATACAGCGATATCACATATTTCAGCTCCACTGCTAATCACCAATTACACAAAGTTTTATTCAGTTAATTGTTGCTGAAAGGACTGAAAGGAAAAGAGCACTGATACAAAATAGATTTTAGGGTGTGTTGAGTCTGTTTCTACAGAGATGGAGCGAAAGGGTTGATAATGTTGATCTACATGCTCTACTAACTCCTTTAGAGTTACTGGAGCATGTAGATCCTCCTGCCTGGTTTTAAACAAAACTTCTGCAGCACAGAGAAAACAATACCTGACCAATTGAGACACATTAAAAACCCAATAACAATTTTATTTAAAGAGATGTATATTTAACGGCAACAATTTGAACCCAATGGATACACTACATAACCAAAATCTGGCTTAAACAATAAAGATCCTAAGTACAATTTGGGATTGCTTGCTTGCTGGGACGAACCGCCTCTGTAGGCAGATAGAGAATACACTAACCAGTGACAGTAACTGCTTTGTGCTGTTTGATTTCCCAGAATCATGCACTGAAGTCCAAACAGACCCAAATTAGCACTCTCTGTTGGCTCCAGGTTGGCACTGTCATCCTCTGCACACTCTGAGGCACTGAGGAGTGCCGACGCTCAGGGCCGCTGTCTGTCTGCCTGGGGACGCATTATAACACTGAACCTCAACAAAGGAGCCAAGGCAGTAATGAAAATAAAAACACTGAGGATGATATGGCCTCTTGCAGGAGAGCAGCAGAGTTCTTGCTGCTGGTTGTACAGAATAGTTTGTTTTTATCACTGTTGTAATATTTTATATCATGTTGTATTTTTTCTTCTTCTACATTTTTTTTGTTCAAGTAAAATGTTACTTTTTATGACTTAATTACTGACTGAAAAAATACAACGCACCGCCTCAAGCCCACAGATGCTCGATGACTCTTTTCAGTGTCACACTTTTTATTGTGAGAACACCATGACTCCCCTTCGAGCTAGTGTTCTTTATTCACTTATTGACTGTGAGTAATTTCACATCATTCAGCTGATGCATGAGTTGATTTTTGATTATTGTGAAAAAAGAAAAAAGAAACTCCACATTGAATCACTTAAAAACACAGATTTCCATTCTGACATCAGCATACAACTAGAAGTAAAACTCCTCTGCTACTCCTAAAACATTTTGGGACTCTGACTTTCCGTAGGTGACAGTGTCCGTGAATGAGAACATTCAGTTGCATTTGTAGCATCTTGTGGTGCAGTGACGTGAGATGTCCTTGGTTGAGTCACAAATGGCCCACAGGGGCTTTGCTGCTTCATACTGCAGCAAGACGCGACCTTTAGTTTAAAGGACACACAGCTCAGAAAAATGGACCTGGTGGACCAAAAACACAGGAGGGGGACACAATGACATGAAGACCTGCGCAATATAATCAAAACTAATACCTGGCACAAACATTCCCTTTGTTTTTGTTAAAACTATATCAGAGGTGGGATTCTTCTAGTGATTTTTAACGCTGAAGTGTGTTGGATTAGATACAGTGTTTTTGTTATTTTGTCCATCCCCTATATGAACAAGGGATGAACAAAATAACAATGATTTTTCTGCCTGTGAGGACTAAGCCTTCAAAAAAATACCTTTTAAACCCACCTACATTTATTTTCAAAAAAATCCCCCACACATTATAAAACAAAATTATGAAACGCCTGTGTGGTGCCATTAAAGCATTCAAGGTGTGTTATAAACATTCAAGGCTTCAAAACCTGTTTGGGAAATAGAAAAAATTATCTTATGCACTCTGAATCTTTAAACAAGTTCAAATGTATTTATTAAAATATGTCCTGAAGCGAATATGTTTTTATTTAAAAGCAAGTTTTCATCATATGGTGTTTTGGAAATCATAAAAGTTGTCTCACGTTTGAAGGAATATACATTTTGGGAAATTCACCTTCCTGCTGAGATGTATCTACAGCCAGCAGCCAGTTGGCTTAGCTTAGCATATAGACTGGAAGAAAATGTGCACGTTAGTTTTACGAGGGCTTATGTGCTGGACTATCTCTTGGCAGACATCATCCCAAGCAATTGTCTAGCGTAAAACCCGTCGTAAAACCACAATTTACACTTCATGTGATTTTCCCCAGCAACAGTGTGATTTTCATAGACACCAAGCAGCGCATACAGTCAGTTAATTAATAGCTGTATCATCAAGTAGAACCAAGGTTAAGGCCATCAAACTCCCTCCATCTCCCCTCTGTATCCATCATTCATTACGTCTCAAGTATCTTCTCCGCTGACGAGGACGGCATATTTGCATTTATATTCTGGACCCTCTTTCCCATCCTGGCTCACATCAGGAAGCTTGAACTCAGCCATATTAGATGCAACATCAATATCCACCATAAATAAAACCACTCAGAGCCTTTTGACAGAAGTGCATTTCCTCTCTGTGAGCATCTGTCCTAAATGACAGCGCAGTTATTTTCACTTAGCCCACCTTTCAGTTTTAGGTTTATCCATTTTTATATCATGGGAGTGGGTTTAATCTGTAACTTTTTGTTTTTCATAAGAGGATTATTCTTTCTCTTCAGAGAAAATGTGTAGTTACATAACAAATGAGCTCATTTTTGTCCCTTGATTTTCATTACATTATTTTATCATTCTGCCAATTCACGGAACAATTTATTATGTGAATACAGAATATGTACAGAGTTGATGTTTGCATGTGGACTCTGACCTCGTCGCTCCCTGCAGGCAAACATCAAGGCCCAGCCTACAGAGATTGAGCCTACAGTTTATTGAACCAGCAGCAGCGGTGTTACAGCAGTGTTGGAAAAAGATCAGTCCAGCAGCATCACACAATAGTAAAAGAGCAGGTAAAGCATCGACCTCTTAAATAGACCCTTCTATCGTAAAGGGTGGATTTGATATATGTTGCAGTGAACTGAGCATGTTATGTTATAGGTATGTAACGCCTCCAGTTAGCCTGAACTGAACTACAGCGTTTGCGCCCTGCAATGGGCCAATGAATATAATTTCATGTCTAAAAACAAATGTCACTAGAGGTATGTTTCTTAGAAACATGGTAAAATAAAGCAACTTCCTGAGAAATATTTATGTAATGATCAAATTAAATGGAATACTAAGAGCAAAAATAAGAGCTAATCAGCTCTTTCATCTGGCGACATCCAGGCGTTTTCCCATCATGCCCTGGGTCTTGCAGTAGGTGGAGAGCACCTGCGGTGCCGGGCTCTAAAAACTGTGTCCGACTTGATCTCGTTAGGTTATCGTTGCCCACGTGGGCATGACGTCAGAGCAAGTCGGGATCAAGTCGGACACAAATCTAACTAACCGGCATGCATTGTGTGGTGATCAGCATGCAATGGGTGGTGATCAGTTCAGTGGAGGACTGCCCCCCCCCACACACACACTGTAAGAAATGAACGAATGCCTTAAAATAATAGTATAAGTATAGTATAAAATTAACCAGTTATCTCATCACTAACCTGTGAGACTGTCTTGGCAATAACTATTTCACTCTCAGTGACTCAGTCACAAGCACTGTGACTAATGAAGCTAAATTACATGTCAAATATAAAATTGTAAATGGTCATATCTTTTCATGCACGGGTGTTAAATGACATTAGTCAGTTTTAAAACTGCTTAAAGGCTACAAAGTGATTGTGTGTTAATTATCACAGGGGCTCACACAGCACAACTTATTCTCTATGGTTTGACAGCTGATGAAAAGGCATTACTCAGTCTAACTATTCAAATGAACATTACAGCAGGTGACAGAAATAGTCATGACATGCATATTTATGAGAACATTACAAATGCCAGAGGTCTGCAAAAGCGAAACATTCGCGCAACAACTTCTCATGTTTTTAGTACAGTTTGTGAGTTTTTCACTCAGCCAAATTAAATCAAATGCAGTTCTATCAGTGAGGGACACAACGTGCTCTACTAACCAGCTCCAATGACAAAACTGAAATGAATCCCATCATCACCAGGTGAGGACTGCTGTCAGACACCAGTGCAGTATATAGAGAGCTGTAACTATCAGGCCTCGTCTTAGTCTTTTCTCTCCACTGCAATCTTGCTCATGTCTTCTGTCCTCGTTAGAGCCAGAGCTGAGTCCTGAGGGGGGTGGGGGGTGGAGGGTTTGTGTTGATGTTGTGAAATCCAGACAGATGCTGCACGGTTAATAATGCAAGTCAGCTGTCAGCATCCAGAATGTGAGAAACTGGAAATCAGCCAAGCAGTCTTCAAGCTAGTCGGGCACTCACAGTGGTTCCACAACCTAAAACACATTTAGCAGCAGCACATGCACACATTTACAGTACTGTATATTAACTCAAAAACAAAGTCAGGGACAAACTTTTTTTTTTCCTGCCAACTGCAAAATACAAAAATCCCAGAAAAAGACAATAGTTCGATTTAGGGAATTTGCTTTCTTACCAAGAGTTAAGTGAGAAAATTAGCCTACAGCCACTCAGAGTGGTATCAATCTTCTCATCTAACTCTCAGCATATTTCCCAAAGAGTCAAACTATTTCTTTAACTAAGTTAAATGTGCCACGATTCCTCAGGAACTATGTCTGTTCACATTATGTTAACCGCAAAAAATCTACTAACCATCAGATATCAAGAAAAGACAAGAAAAACATTGAGGATTTTTTTCTCTCTATGGTTTCTGAAGTTGTCTTCATGCTATAATTGGCTGTTCAAACATGCCCGAAACAAATGAAAAGTATCATCTGTGTAAATACATCGACTTCCTTCTGGCTTTATTGACCTTTATTGCACGCGACCATTGACATGATCTATTCTTTGTCAAATGTAGTGACTAAGCTTTGATTCACAGTATGACCATATATTGTTATATGTAATAAATCATTAATGCTAAAATGTAAAAATGTTTCAAACTTTTAAATCATTTGTTATCATCAAAATAAAATAGCTTGATGCTTCTTTCTAAGTAGCCAGCTATTTCTCTAAAGGACACCATGTGTACTCAATATTTTAAAATAACAAAAAATAAGAAGCTTAACCCAAAGCATTTCAAATGTCATTCAAGCCTGAGCACAGATTACAAAATAAATACACTGTAATACATTATTCAGGGAGTGGAAAAAAATATTGTGCTTGTGTAGATGTGCCTGTACATTATGGGAAATTTGACAAAAGGACCAGTATTTTAAACTACAGGATTTCTATTTCTGACAACATAAGCAAACTAAGAGGTCTTTCTTTTTGTGTTTACAGCTGAATCAGATATATATAAAAAATACTCAGAAGTAGAAATCCATTTAAGAGGTTATAAAGAGGAAAGTTAAGTGCTGAATGGAACTTCTTCTGCTTTTTTTTTTACTGTATGTTTGTGTAACAGGAAGAGTTGCATTTGTACGTGTCAGTGTACACACATCTCTGTGAGAATGACAGCAGAAACAGGATGAAATTGTAATAATGACCGTGCATTAAACCCCTGTTTCCCAGAAAACAGTGTCCACACATTACAGAGAGTAGAGGGCTGTGTTTAATAGAGGCAACAGGGAGAGAAGTAGAGCCTTTTAAATCTCTTAAAATCATCACAAGGCTGTTCCCAAAGCAGAAGATTATTACAGACTGACACAGGCATGAAACAAATCTGTTTAATTTACAGTAGCGCTCTCCCTCTTGTGATCCCAGAGTGCTGGGCTTTTCCTCTTGATTATGGTTGTTTTGGTTGCAGTGTGAAGGATGCCGCTGGACCCTGGATAGCTATTATCATGACACGGATGTCAGGCACCAAATCTGATGGTACCAACGTTGCAGTTGCATTGTAGTGTTCCTAAGGCCAAAGAAATCTCAATTTAATCAACAACAAAAGCCACCTGCAGTGGTGAAATATTCAGATATTTTCTTAAGTAAAATTAGCAACACCACAGTGTAAAACTATTCTGCTTCATGTCCAGGATTCCAAATATGAGTTAAAGCTGCTCTTATCAATATTTTTACATCAATAATGGATCAAAGGACTACATGTAATGTCAAAGGTGTTGCATGTATTGGCAAACGCCCACAACTACTGTTTTGGTTCACTCCCACTGGTCTCTTTAGTGTCGTTTGCAGGCACAGCAGGAAAAACCCACTGTAAACGGCTGAATTCTATTTGGCTGCTTCGGTTTCAGGGTCTGGTATGGTGCTGGTCGTACTGGACAAATAAATACAATGGTCTCATCATTAATGTTATTAGTAACGTTTGTATTTTTCCTGCTGTGACAACAGGTCAAAATGTCGGCTGTGAAAAAAACCTATAACTATATATTTTCTGGTAAATTTGCTCACTTAAACTTTAAATTCTCCTGATTTTCAGGATATTTTCTGTCTATAAAAAACAATTTCTGCTTCTTGAAACTGAACAGTGCACCACTGGAGGAGTGCTGTACTGCCACAGTGAGCTCTTTCACCTCGATTGCTCATTCACAGGTTGTACCTCTGCAGCTGCTGAGTGTCCAGTCTTAGCTGGAAGATGGGCACATGGAAGAGCACCTGAGGGCGAACCTGCGCCTGAATAATAGATACATCCTTGAGCACCAAAGTAACTGACTCATTCACTCCTTCATCATACACTGCCATCAGCATCAGCAGCCATTATATAACAACTGCAAAGGCCAGTTCTAGCTTAACACAGGGCTGTGTCTGTCTGGAGCTGCTGCTGAATTGGCTTTTTGGTATGATTTCCCACTAGTGCATTGTGGGGATTGAAAAAAACACACATTTGCCGGATAGAAATAAGAATGAATGTTGAGTGGATAGGGAAAAGTCTAAAACCTGTTTATAAAATCCTCTTACTCATATTGGAGTCACTGCAGTGCATTCATGCGCGAGGCATGTGTCTTATGCAATCAGGGCAGTCAGGTTTTGTTTTGGCTGGCACTGTGAAGGCCAGAGTTCAGAGGGAATGACGAGAAGCAAAGGGGGGATGACCTCATCATAGTATCTCATTATAGTCAACCAGCTAGTGATGGGAAGATGTGCCTGAGTGCTTTGAGAATGACGACTAAATTTAGAAGCAGCAGAGAGCATCGATGTGTAATCAAATTACATTGGCAAACACATTAGTGAGTTGTCTGGCAAGTGGACATACACACAATATCACAAATCACGAGCAAAAATAGAGAATTTCAAAGGTGGAATGTAACTATGTAACTATTTACTCAAGTATTGTACTACTCTATACTTCTACTCCACTACATTTCAGAGCAAAATATTGTACTTTTTACTTCACAATATTTATCTGACAGCTAGTTAGAGCTGAGCTAGAGTTAGTGGTTACTTTTTTAGTGGACTTTACATACAAAACATATGACCAGATCATAAAAAATAAATAAAGGCACGTAGTAAACACCCTCTTCACTTAAAAAAGCCAAAGGACTTTCTCGCTCTGCCTCCCTCTCCTCCCATAAACGATTTCCCCTTTAAGCCCTGCGTCTCCTCTCCTCTCCTTCCCTGCTCAATCAAGTCCTAGCAAACCTCCCTGCTCATGATCCAGCCACTGGCTTTATGGTTTAGAGGAGATTTCATCATCATTTCATGCGAAAGTGCAGCATATTTATTTTTTTCAGGCTCCTTAATCTCTTCTGGGTTATGACTGGGTGTAGCCACTTAGAGTCTCAATTACACTCCCTTCCTGCATCATATAGCACTCACCGCATTACAATGTAATGTTTCCATATTTAGCCCGCTGAGGTTTTGGAAAAAATGATCCACCATTTAGTATTACATTCTTGCACATAAGGAAAAAAAGCCTCCTTACTCCATTCTGGTATTACAACAGTGTATTCACAATGCAAACGGTATTACTGTGCTATGTTGCTATTGATAATTACTCTGCTTCTTAAAATGAAGACAAATGTGTCTCTCAACATGGCACCAGCATCTATATAAATCAGATATTCAGGACTGCACCCTGCTACTCCCATGCATGCTTTCCTCTCAGCCCCATTACAGCACTCCACTCTAAAACGCAGATGCAATTTTCTGTCTCCCCTGGAGCACAATCATTGCCGTTTGACTGGAGAACTGTAGAGAAGACCTCTTGATCCAGGCTTGGTGTGCCACCAGTGGCCACGGACACACGCACTGAGAACTGAAAAGTGAGGGTTAAAAACTAAAAGCCAAGTGCTCAGCAAACAAGCCGTGCAGGTTAGCGTTTTAACCTGTGTCCACTCTGGCTTGATGGGCTCTTAGCAAAGATAATGAGAGGGACTCCGGGGTGTGCACAGTCTGTGTCATTGGCGAGGGACAGTAAGTCCTCTCTGGCAAGTAATTGGCTCTGTGTTGACGGCTGCTGCTTCGCCTGTTGCACCTCTCCCAAAATGGCTCCAGAGCTGGGAGTTATAAGAGACGCTGTGTGAAAGACTGAACATGAGGAGAAAGCACAAAAGCACATGTGGCTGAGTGCTGAATACAGGCTAGAGCTGTTGCTGTAATGTTTAACCAGCAGCACATACTGTACATCTTTATCACAAGCCATGTTTGAATTCTTGATTCTGACACAGGAAGCCAAACATTTTCAAAGCAGTGACTCACTGGCTATTTAGAGTCTTTTCCTGCCTTCTCCAGGGGACCTCATCTTATTGGCCGGGTGCAGGGGCACGGCTCTTGACAGAGGATTATCATTGTTTTCCCACATAGTTAATTAGCAGGGAATCATCAGTTTCCTTTGGGGACAGCCTGCATGTATCAACTCCTTTATCTTTGCCCTGAGGAACGTATTAACAGGTATTAGAGATACAGACTGGGAAATACCTTGTCTTCCAGTATCTCTCTCTCTCATCCTCGCTCTCTATTCAGAATATCAACAAAACACAATTGTATCTTTTGTTTTGTCTGTCTTTATGGTACACTTGATTGCAGATTGAATATTTCCCAGAGACAGTTTTAAATAAATCTGTAGTGGGTCCTTGGCTTGACAGTTTCACCTGACAGAGGTAATTATTCCCAGTTATTACAGCGAAGCTTGTCACTGCATTAGTGACAGCTTTAATTAGTGAGTGAAAACAACGTGTGCCCTGCCTCCTGATTACATCCATTGTTAATGCTCACAACGCCTCAGTGTAGGCTGACACCTGCAGCCCTTTTTCCATGATTTAGAGTAGTGGTGTCCGCCGTTGAAAAAGCACATGGCTAAACCACGGCCTGTTGCTAAGCAATGGGAGAATAACAGCTTTTCTTTTACTGAAGCATGTGCCATCCATGTGGGCTTTTTCTCTGAGATATGATTGTTGAGTGACCTTGTTTCATCCCTGCACTTCTGATCAAACACAAAACTGAAAGTGTTGCCATGGAAACCAAGAGCAGTCCAGACGTAGGCTAATCAACGATTACGGTTGCATTTTTTTTTTTGCTCTTTCCTCTCGAGGCCATTCCTGCATCCGCATGTCTCAGGGGGGGTTTTGAGCCAGAGGTAAGTGATACAGCAGGAGGGACAAGTTATCCCCTGATGACTTAGCTTAGACACACTACCGTTTGACTGATTTATTTATAACTAATACATTATTAACATTGTCTTTGGTGCAAGCTGTCCAAATGTTTACCTGTCTGACCCAGAAAAGATATAATACAATTAAACTCCAGCCCATTAACACCTTTAAGGTAGAAAATTAACCATTTATTCATCTGGAAGCAGTTTTTAATGTGTAGCAAACCACCATGTGTGCTTACAAGCCATTCAGCATTTTACATTTCAGTTACTTTAAAGCACCTATAATAATATTTTCATAATAACACTATATATCAAGTGATAATGTGAGAACAATGTGACACTGTGAAAGGATCACTCGTAGTGATAAACCTACAGAGAATCTGAATCCGCAGCTCCCCTCAGTTTAACAGTAAAGACCCACTGAATGCAGGCAACACTGTACTGACCAACAAAACAAAGAAAGTAATTTGAATAAAGCGATAACAATTATTTTAATGTAAATTTGCTGTAATTTGCCAGGAAACTCTGTGTGATTTGTAAAAAACGACAGGAAGTTTGATCTCAGACCTCATATTATTGGTCGCCTGCAGGGGCGCGGCTCTTATTGCAAAGACGTTATCATTGTTAGAAGAGAATTATCAGTTTCCTTTGGGAACAAAGCATGCATCAACTATACAATGAAAATCTGTCAATAAGATGAGGTCGGGTGATAATTCTCTGTAGGTTCATCACTACGAGTGACCCCGGTGTCACATTGTTCTCACACGTAGAGGTCAGACAGGAAGTTTGATCTTTACTTGCTGTTGATAAATGTCTGTGGAGGAGAATATCATTGTTGTCCTTTTGTATGTCCCTTGCATCTAAGATTACATATGCAAACAAAAACAAAGCGCTGCTTGGCACAAAGTCAGTGAAAAAATGTTGTGTTCACACGCCCACAGTGCCGAGCAAGAAGTGGCGATGACACGTGGTTAATCGCTACGAAGCTTTATAGTGAGTTTGAGCTCGTTGTTTAGCTGTGCAGCCTGCAACAGTAGTTTTGGTTCAGTTTCACCGCTCACATAGCGTCTTTTTCAGCAGCTATTTACAGCTAAAAACCCACTGTACTCCACAGACACAATTAGCGACCAGTTGGTAAATATAGTGGAGCATTTAGTAGCTATAAAGTCAAATATTGCCTCAGGGCTTTGTAGAGGCCAAAAAGAAAGCTAAAAGACGTGAATATTGCACATACATTCACCACGACTGCTTATGTAGCTCCATAACTTCTGCGTAAACAAGGAACTGTTTGCTAACTAGTTCATCATATCAGCGTAAAAGGTGATGAAATATCAACATTGTGTTCACACATGAAAAAAAACATGTTCACAAATGAAATGAGACAATAAGATTAATCACAAGTCTCGTCTGAGCCAAAATCAACCTTTGCATTTTGTGCCATGTTGTGGATCCAGCTGCGGGTCTAATGTGTGCAGCCAACATAGAATCTAGTTGTATCCAATTGTGTATGTTGTGACAAAACCAGTCAGCTCAGAGACAAGAGTGTGTGTTAACCATGTCAGCAGAGAAGCTAGGTGGAGCACAGAAAGAGCCTGCTGTATGTAAACATAATTTACATTGGTGTGATCAGGCTTCAAACCTGAAGAGATTGCGCTGATAATCCTGGCAGGCGTAGAACGAGGTTAATAGCTTTCAGAACATTGAGTCTCTTGTAACTCCACGTGTTATCATTTGTGAAATATGATCAAGTCCTATCAGGCAAAGAAATGGCTTCCTAGCTGCTAAAGTGCTGGTTACAAGACCCGTAGTCACTTAACAACGCTGCCACCACTCAATGATTAATAAGTGGTGGAGTCAGGGATTTCTGCCTGCCGTGACTGACAGCTTTGCAGAGAAAGAAAGAGGGTTGGTTTTTTTTTGTTGCAGAGATCGAGACATCGATCTGTGCTAGAAACCCCATCTGAGCAGGTACATGGAGATAAACAAGAGAAGGCAAGGCCACCACAGATTTGCCACAGAGCGAAAACAGTCAACGAAAGGCCGCAGGCAGTTGCCAGGCAACACTATCCCTATCACAGCAGGAAGTGGAGTCGAACAGAACATTAATCACTTTCAGCTCCATCTCACAAGAGTCAGTGCTCCGGTCAGACAGAGGTTTCACACTATGTTCAGTCACACTGGTTCATATCTGTATTTCCTGGCATTTCACTTCAGGCCTAGTAAGAAAGAGATATCTCCAGCAGGTGTATTTACATAATTCATAGAATACGTTTAAGAATTTATATCATATTAGTCCATTTTTGTCCTACTTTATTTCTCAACTCAAGGCTGAGTCCAACATATGAGGAAGTTTGCTGTCTAAACAGTATTTGTTTAGCAATTTAAACCTGTTTCAAATGATATATTTTGTGCTTGGAGAATTTATTTGGCACTGAATTTCATTAAAGCAAATCATGTGGGATGCCTGCCTGCAGTTCAGTCTGCTTCAAATCTGTTTGTTTCACCTGCCAAACCACATCTTTTCAAGGGGAATCCAGCTCCAACAGAGTTTCTGCAATTATATTTTCTCTCCCATGCCTGTGTGTCTCACACAGGTGCGATCCTTGAATCTAATGTCTGCTAAACGGATGAAATCCAAGTGACATTTAAAGCATGGTAAAGCACAAAAGGTCACCTTATCCTATTTGGTCTGCCTTTTCTTCTTCTGCTTGGTCAAATGAGTTTGAACTTGGGATCAGATCAGAGAAATTAGACGGTGAGAGAATGGGAGA
Organism: Nannoperca obscura; assembly: GCA_036024295.1. Lineage (NCBI taxonomy): Eukaryota > Metazoa > Chordata > Actinopteri > Centrarchiformes > Percichthyidae > Nannoperca > Nannoperca obscura. The sequence continues at coordinate 2,569 of JAVQJL010065772.1, read as the reverse complement.
TGCAATTTAAAATGACCCCAATTTCAGGGTCTCATTCTATCAAAATAATTAAAACTACAGGGAAGCCACAGTGCTGATCACCTGGTGCTGTATCCTGATGTATCTTTGTTTCTCAAAAGAGCGTCGCACCCATTCATCATTTTATAATGAGGCAATAATTCATATGCCATTAAAATTATCCTGTGTCCCCTGTTGCTATAATCTGCATTTATTAAATGATTTTTGGTGGCATTCTGAGTAGGAGGCTACACTGATGTAGCAGCTTATTGGCAATGCACAGGCTCTCACAGCCTTGCCAAAGCCAGGCTCGCTGCAGCAGAACTGTGAATTGAGGAAAACCCGAAAAAAAAATCTCAAAAACAGCAAGTGGGTGGATTCACTTGAGTAAAAAATGACAAGGTTTTCCCCGCTCAGTCGGCACACATAAACAGGCCTAATCAAATACATAAACAAGAGTCTGCGCATGGTCTATTGGAAGAAATAATTGTTGGAAAGCTGGACAGGTTGGTGGCGGCCTGCCTACCCGAAGCACTTATCCACAAAATAACGTCCTGAGGTAAATATAAAAACCAGAATATGTTACTCGGGCTAATCAACAAGGAGTACTGTATGTCTCTTCAGATTTAGAGGCCCTCAAAGACTGAATGAAACTTGGCTGCCAATGAGTGCAGAGAAACACGTGGACGTTCACAGACTCCATGATAATGTTTCTTCTTTTGTGTTTTAAAGATGTCACTGGAGGCAGCTGACATTGTTTTGAAACATGACATTAGATTTTGTTGGACCAGAATTTCTGTGTTTCAGTTACAAGGCCTAAATACAGAACGGCTTAAATGCAGCTGAACCATCATCAATCACAAATAAAGTGATAACAAATACCACATGTATCGAGCATTCTAGGCACCGGAACAATTGATCAACCAAAGTTAGTCTATTTTATGTAAAGTAACCTACGTATATGGTGACAGAATAAGAATAGCGAATAGAAAGTCATTAGCACATGCAGTGATTGTTAAGGTATTCAGCCTTCAGATGGTACTGTGAAGACGAAAATGTGTGACAGCTTAGTACGGCCACATTTGGCCACATGCAAGTGAAATCTTGTTTTACCAGACATCCAATCCACTTGGGTGTTTGTCTCACCTTGTCATGCCAAAAATGATACATTAAACATTCAAAGAAATTCAGCAGAGAAGTAGGAAGGAAAACTGGGCATTACAATGAGCATTTAGATTTAGTGAATGTGGTTGGAGGGGTAAGAATAGGAAGACATAGCCCATAGATTGACCTACAGTAATAATTGTGCTAGGTTAAAGTTCAAAGGGTCACCAAGGTTAAAACTGTTTTTCTCTCTCCTGGGAGCATAAATGTGCGCAGCAAAGAGAGAATTTGTGTCAAACCACTGCTCTTTGGCAGAGGTGATCATAATAGACAAATAATGATAAAGATGATGATGTATGTGTAAAACTACCATATATGCACATATTATAATTTTTAAAACGCTTCTGATTTGTAATATAAAATTTCCTTGGCCGGTTCGACTCCCCCCCCCCCATTTCAGTTCTCTTTCAGTAGTGCGTCTCCGCAGCGCATCTTTACTGCGGCCAAACACCGCCTTCTGAGTTTGAGCGCACTACCTCTCCGGAAAAACACGTCGACCACTGCAGCAGAAGCAGCAGCAGTAGGCTACTGCATGGAGACAGCAGCGGGCCAACGAAGAGCCACGGGGAAGCTTGTCAGCTGCTACTTCTTAATGATCTCCTTGGCTGCTGATGAGACCTGACGGGAGCCGGACCTGCTCAAAATGCGCCAATTATGTGCAAAGGACGGATGTGCGGTCGTGTTTATACAGAGCAGGATGTTTCGTTGAAAGCAAAGACAGCTGAAACAGCTAAAACAGAGTCGCTCATCTGGGGGTTGTCATTAGTTAAAAAGACGTGTGTCTTGTCTGCTCTTTACGTAATCGGGTTGGTTTTTTTTGCGTAATTTTGCACCGGGTATTGGATGCCGCGTGGACCAGGATTATTTTGGCGAGGATATCTGTAGTGCTCTCCCTCCTCCCTGCATCCGTTGTTGTCCTCAACGGCAGACGCGGGTCCATTCAGACGGGGACTATCTTTACGCAGCAACACTGTAAACAGACGAGGAGCCGTTTTAATGAAATCCAACATTGCTGCATACCAGCTGAAGGTAGGTGTTTCTCTTGGTTTCCATCTCTCGGCTCACGTTCCCATGTTGTGCTCGTTTGTTTTTCTGAACAGAATGCTGCAGTGCAACGTTTGCACGGCTCTTCCATCTCTTGGCATAACAGAAGATAACGTAACGTACATGTGTGGATGATTTCACATTTTGATGAATTTATTTCTTCTTCTTCATGTTGTAGTGTACTACGGTATATTTTTATGTGTCTCAGAGAGATAAAGAGAGAGAGAAGGGGGGGGGGGCGGGGAGGGGGGGGGGGGAATGGGAAGAGGAAGAAAAACGATTCATGCCAACCAGGAGTTTTAATGCACATGGGTTAGCGTTATTTCCGGGTGTGTGCGCATTGTGCAAAGGCAGAAGGGGAAAG
>JAVQJL010065770.1:0-10528 GCA_036024295.1 Nannoperca obscura | reverse complement strand
CCCCCCCCCCCATACACACACACACACACACACACACACATGCTCCACCCCCTTACTTCTTGTTGGTGTTTGGTGTGCCTTTGCTAAGCCTTTAGACACACAGCCCTCTGCTCTCTTTGATAATCTTACACCGTGTCTTCCTCGCCTCCAGTTCCCCTCCAGCGATGGGTTGCTGCCTGGTTGCTGCCTGGTCCAGCATGCTCCTTATAGACTGAATGACTGACTGATTGGTCTGTTTATGAGCATTCTGCAGGAGCCGCTTTCACTAATTCAACAGGAATCTATCTTGAGAGGTGTCAGTCTACTTAGAGCCACAGCAGTGTGACCAGAAGTGAGAGACAAAGTGAAACGATGAAGCCAAAATTAGAACCCACAAAATAATGAATAAAGGTTTTTTTTTAAGTTTTCCTGTTTTTAAAATGATATAGTGATATGTGCTGTGATAAAGATGAAGCTTTTGTCAAACCATTGCTGCTTATGTAGAGAAGGATGTCTGGAGCTGCATGATAGAGGATACAGCAGAAATTGGCCAGAAATGACCTCCAACCCTGGAGAGTTACTGAAGTGTTAACCACATAGCATTCACTGACTTGTACTCCTGTGTTGAAACTAGCCACTGTTGTTTTTGAGACAGTGGTTGAACTGAACTGTAGCCCAGGCATGCGCAAGATAAAGCAACTCTGCCGCTGAGGCAAGACTGGCTGCTCAGTTGAATCTGAGAGGAGCACGACTGACTGCTGCACTGATGAGAGGAACTGGGTTTTTAAACTTTGAATAACTTATAGCACACAAGGAGCCGCACGCTGAAGCAACTACAGCATCTATTAGAGACCTGAGAGTTGAGCTAAATGTATGCATAGGAAGTGGGAAAATGCACACACTAGGGAAGCAATCAAAATCTTAAAGAGTGCATGACCTGCAACTGCAGCCTTTAAGTTCAAATCACAATCATGTTTAATGTGTCCAGCATGAGTAACCTTTTGAACTTTTAGGTATTTAAATTTTAGGAGGATTGTTTGGCCGAGTTAAGTTTTATAAATGAAACCCCACATCTGCACATCAGCCGGGTCCTGAAGAACAGCTGTAGAGCTGACTCTGGAAGCTATGAGGCAGATGGGTTCTAGCCTGATTTCAAGCTTTTTGGCAAGCAGGAAAAAAAGAGACTGGGTTCAGAAATTAATTACAGCAATTAAAGCAATCAGAGCTATATAGACAAGGGAATGAATGCTAAACTTAACTACCTGGTGAAAGCAAAATGAGCAAAAAGGTCCATTGCTTTTAAGGTCTTCTAAGACGTAAGAGATTCTCAATGTAATGAAATGAAGAAAAAGAGACAGCTGGATGGCTTCTGCAAACAGTAGCTGTGAAGTAACTATTTCATCATTCTGATATATGGCTTCATTGATTTACTCTTTTCATCTACAGCATCTGTTTATCACTGAGCCATAATCCCATGCATTCCCTGTGGGGATATATTCATGAGATGGACTTTTTTTCTTCATGCTAAACTTTTAGCTATGCAAGCGCACGAGCTGTGACACTTAGTGCGTTTAAGAAATATATCTTTCTGAAAAACAAAGTCTTTTTTCCTTCAAAGAGTGATCAAAGCATGTTTAATATGTCAGAATGAATCACCACAGAATGATGAAATGGGCTGCAAACAAACACAAAGCACATTTGAGACCACATTTTGCTTATAGAGCACATTCCTAATCCTGCATAGCTGAGGGAGCCTACGGTTAGATTAAGTCACCAAAGGCCCCCAATTATCAGGCTTGTGTGTCTGCAATGCACCACATCCATAAATTCAGCAGTCATTCCCCTTCACTTTAACAACCCTCCTGTCAGTTCAAAGTCTATGGAAAAACATCAATGTATGAAAAATCTCAAGGACAATCAATAATCTAGTAGCCGTACCTTTCTCAGACACAGCGACATAGGTGGCAAAATTGGTCGACCGGGGTGTATGATGAACCATTTTCTAGCCCAATTGGACTTCAGTGGCCATCAGAAAAAGCTCTGATTCCGCACCAGGTAATGGTTAGCTGCCCTCCCCAGCAATATTAGATGTCATTCAGTGGGCTGCTGTGGGGAGAGCAATTACCCTTGTGCTAATGTCTGCCTGCCCACTCCATCCCCACTGCCCACTGGCTCCATGATTTCTGCAACTGGCTACGGCTGGCCACTCTGTTTACAGTGGAGACCTCATCAGACACAGATCCTCCAGATTAGATCAGAACTCTGACCTGCACATCTGAACAGGCTCAGCCTCCTGCTAATGGCCATAGCTGGCTGGAGATCAGGTGGACACATACATAGAGACAAGCACCTACATGTACAAATCCACACCTTTAAGGACATACACCAATAGCATCACATTTGCATCTGTTAAAAGGCACGCACAGACACGCATCCACAAACACAGAAGAGCTGTAAAAATATATATATTTTCACACTTGAATAATCTGCTGATTATTTGCCTGATTAATCAGTTAATTGTTTTTGCATGTTTTGTCCAACTAACAGGGCAAAAAGATAAAATGATATTCAATTAACTATCATAGAAGTGGAGAAAAAGCAGCAAATATTCACATTAGACAGGGTGGAAGCTGCAAATGTTTAGTACTAATAATTTTAGCACTGAAATACATACCCATTAACAATATCACATACAGTAGATGTAGACTGATACATAGCCAATATTCATTATTGTATTATAAGTAACAAGAAAGTGCTATTTGTTTGAGGTAATTTAGAAACAGTGTCACACAGTTTGTCTACCAAAGGGCTCTGATAAGTTTGTCAACTGTAAAATTGTGTGCTTTGTACATATCTTGGTCAGAATTCTTTCAATTGACAATTTATTTTTAATTCTCTGTCAGCCTCAATATACAGTAGTTATGTCTTTGCATGACTAAAACACAATGTGTTGTTTGTACAGAGTTTACAGAGGAACTAAAATATCCTCACTGTGCAACTAATAGATGTTCGCTGTGTCACATATAAACAGACATACCTTACCGTGTGGGTGCGCTCTGCATCACATATGCAGGGCACGCTGGGGAAATCAGCTTCTATAGCTTTTACTGATAAGCTTATGGGCTAAACACTTCTTTGCCAGCCAGCACTCATACAGTATATAGCTTACACACCCTGAGCACAAAGAAGAAGCAGATGGGAGGAAGACATGCAGGATAATTGCACTGTTTCTTCAGAGACAATAGAATCAGTTTTTCTTCACACCATCAGTGCATGAAGTTCAAATATCCACACATGCAGGCGCACAGACATGCCTGTGACTAAGGATATTATCCTAGCTCCTTGACTTCTTGCTTCCCTGTTCTTTTGCTTAACACATGTAAACGTCATTCAGGCTTTTTGAATCTGAGCCCCAGTCACAGTGCCAGAGTCAAGAATGAGACCCCAATTTCACCTGCAGTGAGTGGATGACAGAGCTGTCACCTTTGTTCAGAACTAACAGTGTATCCGTCTGCTTTCGACACTCCATAGGAGGTTGTGTGTGGCCCGCTTGTGCCCACATGAAAGGATAAAAGAAAGTGTGCCTCAGTTTGCTTTGTATAGGATGAATCCTCATCAGGAAGGAGAGGGATTACTTCACAGTTGGAGGCCGGGCCTCATACACTTCCCTCGGGCCCTGCTAAAGCTTCAAATATCACGATGCAATACTAGATTTGTTTCATTTTAGGAAGAAAAGGTAGCATGTGTTTGAAAATATTGAATTTAATCAGTAAAATAAGAATTTTTTAAAATGTCACTGTTCATATGAATATATTCAGCACAGGAATAAAAGTACATCCCATTTTCTGAAAGATGTAGAACGGGACATAAAATATACATTCAGCTATACATAAATCTTAAAATCTAAATGTACAACGCATATTTAAATTTGCACACTGTCAAGTATTACCAATTAATCAGCATGATTGTATAACATGAATGTAAATGCAATGACTATAGTGAGCAGCAGTGTACCATGTTGACAGGAGTAGGTGACAGTAAATGAAGGTATTTAAAGAATTGGATCCAGAGTGAAGCTGGCAGAGAAATGCTGGTAATGTAGGTTTTCTTTCTGCTGCCTTGGGATTAAATAAAGCAGGGCACATATATTTCTGCCACATTTTTACCTCCGATGTGGGTTTATGTAGTGTAAGAGCCTCAACAGTGGCACGCAGTTATCCACAACTTGATGAAGTAGAAGTCTATATAGTAAATATAGTTGTTAGTGGCATCTGGAGAAGGTTGTAAAGTAATATTATTTAATTTGTCTGAGATGACTTTCATCCCTGTATTTCTTTGGATGGCATTTTAGAGGCATTTTACTTTTTAGAGGTGAGATACCACTTTGCCTCACAATCCTGGTTGAACAGGAAAGTGAAGGTGTTCTCTTGTCTCTTAACAGTTACTGCTGCTGTGTTCCTGGTACCTTCTATGGTGCATTACATTTTATTACAGTGTTTGGAGTTTGTTACAGTTCTGATTTGTGCTTTTGACGATCTTCTTCCCCATATCAACAGTGTCTTAGCATCATGGGTATTGTAGTATAATTTAAAATGCTGGCTATAACATAAACCTGTAGTGTTGTTAAATTATCCAGATGACTGTGTCAATATTGAGAAACATTGAATATACCATAAAAGTTAAAAAACATTCATATGGAAATTCACAATGATTAAAATACATCCTCCCACTTGGTACCCCTTTTATGTGCTTGTAAAACCAGGGTGTTTTGAAACAATTGTTTATGATATTGTAAGTTAAAAACCTTTGTTGCCTCTTTATCCATTTTTTCACATGCAATTAATCAAATTGTTGTTATGAAAGTGATTAAAGAGGTAAAGAACGATTCTATACAGTGTTATACTGCGCTCTAACTTTAATTTATATTTCAGAGGTAATTAAGCTAATGGTCTTATATAAAATAAAGATGAGTTCCCCTTTATATACCTGCATACGTCCTCAAGTCTGCTTGTGATTTCATCCCCACTTATCAGTTATCACCCACTTTTGAATTACAGAACTTTCTGAGAGAGTGTTTCTCCACTTCTCCATACAGCTGTGCAACAGCTAAATGATAGCTGCATTCGCTTCATTTCCCCTGTTGCGTATATCTTTGAGCTGGGAACCACAGGTGCCCTTTCAAGTAATCCATTTCCTTGTCCTGTATTTGCATATATGCATAATGCATGACAAAATGGCATCCCTAGGAGAGGGCCCAATGAGAGAACACTATTTTTAGTATGCACCTGGCATCAGTGCCGCCCATCCTGATATCTCAGGTTCAATTACAAAGGTTTGGTGCAGTAACAGCGACGAGGAGCTAAGGTGTGTGGGCTGAAGATGGATGTGTGAAACTATACCAGACTGTCCTCCTTGCTTTCTGTTCCCCAGAGTTGAAAGCGTTTCCTCACGATACAATCAGGCAAATGAAAATATTAAAACACTTTTGAACAAAACATCACTCAGTCAAGGCAGCAGTGTGAGAACAAAGGATGCCTTCATCATGTCAGTATATCAAAAGAAAGGAAATGCAGAAAAAACATTGCTAGTCTCTCCCACAAAACAAAAGGAAAGACAATAAGAAATATACAGAATAAATTGCACCATTTTTCATTTTGACATATTTCCTGTCAGATTGTTGTCAGTGCCCTGTCTATCTGTGTGCCTGTCTGTGCGTGTTCTCCCTGACACACTCCTCTTCTGTTCAAATCAATTACATTCAGTTCAGTAGACTTTGCAGGCATGATTAGGCATTCTATTTTCAAGCTGAACAATAAGGGTAAACTATGAAAAGGCTGGTTTCCACACTTTCAGTTTGCAGTTTACAAATTGTATCATGTGTGTAAATATATAAACTGTATTCCAAAATATGTCAACTGTACCTAGCAGTTTTACATTTTTGTTTTCAATTTGTATTACTGATCTGACGTGTAAATATGCTTGCTCTTATTCAGTGGGTGGAATTAAAATGAGTGCCACCCCCCACCCCCCAAATTATATCAAAATATACCCTTACAACACACGTAATATTTCCCAGAGAAGTACGAAGAGCCGTTTTTATCCGTCTTTCAGTTTTTGGGACATGAGTTGTGTGTGATAGAAGTGGGACAGTTTCCTTTTGAATGACATTATCTTGAGTCCATTCTGCCTACCTGCCTACCAGGGCACATGTTTCTCTCCAATTTTGTAGCAGGTTGATAAAGCGTCCTTATAAAGTTTAATGTTACTTGTAATCAAACCCAGATTTAACACATTTTATAGTATTTTGTTGCATCATGCTGTATTTCCACTAGTCTCGAAATGACTAAGTGCATAAATATATATGCGGGCGCCTGTGCATGTGATGAAGGTAAGTCTACTGCAGTATGAGGGGACAGACTGAGATTGCTATCTCCATGATGGATTGCCAAGTTCAGCTGCTTTAAAATACTATTAGGACATAGTCCCCAGCTTGCTAAAGGGTGTTCGCTAATGTATTGCTTCTCTTGAGACTGAGTTTGTGTCTGCTCTAGTTTAAAAGTTTGCAACAAATGCACCTGCAAAACAAGACAGCAGGGTTTTTCTACACAACCGTTCTCACTCACACTGCTGCATCTTCAGCTTGCCTTGTTTTGGCAAAACCAGTTTGGTTATGCAATTAAAGCATGTAAATTATAGCACAGCAAAACAACAGTCCCAGTTTAATTCCTGCCTAATGACATTGCTGCTAAGCCGACCCCTGCCTCTAGAGGTGTTGTACAGGAAAAACCTCATTAACTTTTTTTGTGTGTCACTCATTATTTTTTTCCAGAGAACAGCCCACCCTTATCTGCTGAATGATTAGCAGTGCAATGAGGAACATTTTCAGTTATCAGACCAACATGGGCAATGTAAACCACACAAACCCCAGGAGGGATATCCCCCAGAGAAATGCAAATTATCCTGTGTGAGAGAAAGCGACAGGACAATGAATGGTGGTCATGTTTCATGAGTAAAGAGTAACTCTCTAAATACACACAGAAAGCTTGGTCTCTATAGACTGTGTTGTTTATGTGTGTGTGAATGTGTGTAGTACTTTGTTTTTCTTTTCCCCATCTTGAGGTCAATAACTCAGCCATGACATAAATGATTTATGCTTGGCATCATTGTAAATTTAACAGCATGCCTCAAAGTCTTGTCACTCAGTTTACTTATTTTACTTGTCATTTATGAATTTTGCTTCTGTGAAGTAAGTTTACCTACTTAAGGGTTTTTCTGTCAACCTGCTTGATTTCAACAAAATAAAAATGTTTTAATTAATACATCTCACCTGTACAAATGTGTGTTTTAGCTCTTTTCTATCTTGGGCTTACCGTTTATTTGTGTGAATAGATAAACTTCTAAACCAAGCATTGGTATTTTTTTGTATGAGGCTTACAAGCTTAATCCACATTCTGGAGGGGAGGTTCTGTAAGCCAAATATTATTCCACTACCTAAATGCCATGGTACAGCCAGCTTCTGAAATAAGTACAACTGAAACATTGTGTAACTGACTGAATATTGTTCATATCCAAACACTGCTGCATGCTCAGCCGCCAGCCTCAGGGCTCACTGCTGACTGAGACACCTGTTGTTGAGAAAATTTTGATTTTATTTGTTCTAATTTTATTTAAAGTCAAAAGATGCCAAAATTCCATCAACTAAATTGTTTATTGAGCAGCAAGTACACTTTTTTTCTCCCTGGGTAATTGCCATTGGTTTATTAAAGTTCTAAATAAAAAGATTATCTGGTGGCCGTGTTTTTCAGTTTTCTAGAAATACTAAGTATTTGTATGTTTGTGTGCTTGCCTACATGTGTTTTCTTGTATGTGTGTGTAAGTGAAACTTTTAACAATCCTTATTCTGGTTTTCATTGACTGGGCTGTTCTAAGAAGACGTGCTTATCGCAAGCCCTCGGGGCACCTTTGTTAATCCCCAGGAAAAGATGACATCAATGGAAGCAGAGCAAGGGATTATGGGGGATGTTGTGGAGCATGATCAACTGCCAGTAAGAACTGGATGGACAGGATGGAATCCTCCTCAGGTGAGAGCGAACATACCCCAAGAATACTATCGAGTGAAATGAAGAAAAAAAAATACACACACGCACACACACACACATCTAGCATATGAATTAACCATTACAAGACATGGGAAAGCTTCACCCAATTGCATTAATTTTAATCAGCTCAACATGAGCAAGTTAAGTGTGGAGAGTAGTTTTCCCACTGTAGCCAGTCCCTACAGTGTGTGCCTAATTCAGACAGTTCTAACTCCACTACCTCTGTTAAATCATGGAGTGTGCCAGATGCCATCTTCTTTAATGCAGTCCCTGTGAAGCCACGGTTTTCCCATCGAACAGTATTTTAGTGTGAACTGAGCTTTTCTATGTGTTTACAGGGATAAAGATTTTAGACTATAAAAAGTTAGTTCAAACCCCACTAAAGCTTAATTTCCAGGGTCCATACACTGTACAAATCGAATTTCAGATTCTGAAACTCTATAAATTGACTTTTTGGGGGTATATCCTTCCCTGTGGCAATGCCGTCCAAGCTGACATAGAGAGAGGAAAGATGTCTTTGAGCAATACACCAAATCTCTAGCATATCTAGAACACCCATGGCCGCATAGTTTCATTTGTGTATCCTTTTACTACAACACACTTAAAGCAGCTATGATCAGTATTTTTATATTAACAATGGATCACATGAGCATTTATGTGAAAGGTGTCACTCGTAGTGATGAACCCACAGAGTTATCACCCAACTCTACATTTGCCCACAACTCTGCTCATTGTTTTGATTTTATGGCCCGCAATATCACTATTTCTTTTTTCTATCTTACTGCCATCTGTCTACTTCTATCAGCAGCTCTGAAGACCGACTGTACACTACCCGACCAGCACCAAACTACAGACAAAAAAAGCACTAGCGATAAACAAAGTGAAGCATTTAGCAGGTAAAGATCCAGAAGCTTTTATCGGCAGTTGGTGGAGTCCAAAAACAGAGCTAAAAGGAAAGTGATTATTAAGGGGACAGGAACATGACTCCAATGAATGATAATGTTGTTAGGTCTGTCAAGTTTACCTTACAGTATGTCATTGGTTCACAGCTTGATTCTGCCCCTAACTGGCCCAAAATCAATTATTGCTGGATTAATGTTTTGAACAAGCGAAAGAGTGAGTGAGTAAAATATGAAAATAGTGAAATCATGCATTATGCTCAAAGCCATGCCTTGAGCTTTCTTAAATTTGAGGAACTCTTACACCCCTGATAAATGTCTTGACATCAATGACATTATTTAAAAATTAAAAATCAATTAAATATTATTATTACTATTAAAAATAGTATAAGTATAAGTAAGTAATAATAATAATCCTTGTATCCATAACAGTGTAGCACTATATATTAAGTCACACTTGAACTCTCCTATAACCTGAGCTCATCACCACAACTTAAACATGGAAATCCCCCATTGAAGCTGATCTAATGTGCAGAAGTTCTTGTGTTGTTAAATATTTGTCTCTTTCTTTTCTCTAATTACACATTAATGGCCCCATGCTGAGTTCATTTGTCGCAGCGAAAGCAAGCAGTAAATAATGGCTCTTTAGGGTTAGTTCGCAGGAGACTTGCCTCATGTAGAAAGGGCCTCCCCTATTGATCTCACCCTCAGTTGTTCGGCTCGCTGTGAGAATAACTGGTGCTTCAACTCGCTGAAGGTCTTTATTTCAGTGTTTGTAGTAATCAGGCTAATTTGGGTGTATTGGACTTCTACCAAAGAAGCTGGAGGAGAAAACAGAAAAGGAAGCTAAACAAGGTAATGTATTTTCAAATCAAGACAATAAGCTTGGGTCAGATAGAGTTTGCAATTTGTTCTTTTTGTTTGGTTTCAAACAAAAGACAACCCTCAGATATTCTTATGCTGTTACATATCACAAAAATGTGTCCCAGTGCTCTTTTCATTTGCTTGGGTTTAAGTACACTTGGTTACTGTTAGGGAAAGGTCATGGTTTTGGTTAAAATCGTTGAGATTAGGGAACCTTTTGTCATCGTGATTCAAATAATGAACACTTGGTTAAGGTTATGGTTGTCATGGTTGAAAGAAAACAACATTGATTATTATTAGTAGGAAATAGGAAGCAAACTGCAAGAGGACATGCAGGTATTTGCCCAAAAAAATTATGCTTTCATTTTTCTTAGGAGGATGGTCTCCTTTCAACCTGACTCATGCACTCTGCATGCTTAATTAACTTTTTTTTTCATTTCCCAGAATGCCTTGCCAGAGAACAGGTGTGAACTTGACGTACATATCTGTGCACTGTACATGTAGGGGTACGAAGCAGTAGCAAAATAGCCTCAAACTACTATAAATATTAGGAATTATTTACAACCAGTAATCACCTCAGGGCTGTTAAAGAGAACCATGAGTTCACGCCCCTCTCTCTCTCTCTCTCTCTCTCTCTCTCTCTCTCTCTCTCTCTCTCTCTCTCTCTCTCTCTCTCTGAACAATCTA
>JAVQJL010065762.1:0-15462 GCA_036024295.1 Nannoperca obscura | reverse complement strand
TGACCATTCTTGACTGGCCCAGCCAGAGCCCTGACCTAAACCCAATTGAGCATCTCTGGAGAGACCTGAAAATGACTGTCCACCAACGTTCACCATCCAACCTGACGGAACTGGAGAGGATCTGCAAAGAAGAATGGCAGAGGTGTGAAAAACGTGAAAAGCATCATTCCCAAGAAGACTCATGGCTGTACGAGCTCAAAAGGGTGCTTCTACTCAATATTGAGCAAAGGGTCTGAATACTTATGACCATGTGATATTTCAGTTTTTCTTTTTTAATAAATTAGCAAAAATTTCTACAGTTCTTTTTTTTTTTGTCTGTAAAGATGGAGTGCTGAGTGTACATTAATGAGAAATAAAATGAACTTTTTTCAGCAAATGGCTACAATAAAACAGTGAAAAATTTTAAGGGGTCTGAATACTTTCCGTACCCACTGTATGTAATGCTATCCAATCTAAAAAACAATAGCTACAATTTTCGTTCTGTGACTCAAGATGTATTTTTGCTCTCTGTACCCAAAGTCCGACTTGAAATGGGGGGGAAAAGAAGTTTTAGATATGCTGCAGGATAAACTATGTCTGGGGGAACCGGTCTCCTTACACCTTTTTTAAAAGCAAGTTGAAGGGATTAAATGAGGAGTCTTTAGGTTGTAAATATTTTGATTAATATTATTTTGTAACTTGGAATTTTGATGTATATTTGTAATTTAGTTTGTGGTTTTATTGACTTGTAACTTGGTTTGCTGCTATCATGGCCAGGACAGTCTTGTAAAGAAGATTCTTAATATCAATGAGGATTTCCTGATTAAATAAATAAAATGAAAATGAATCCATGTGCCAGGTTTGTAGGAATGCATAGGATAAATCAACAAAGCAGCACTGCAATTGGTCAAGTAAACAAGTTGCAGAGTCAGTGCTTAGTTACCCAGGATATACAGTGACCCTATTTAAATTAATTGAATTTGATCATATACAGTACCAGTCAAAAGTTTTGACACACTTTTCCATTAAAGTGAATGGTACTTTACATATTGTCATTTTGTATATGCTGGAGTGACCAGCCTGACACAGGCAGGACATACAGTGGTGGTGATGTATGAAAGTAAAATAGTTAGCATAGTCGTATAGTATTGTAAATTGTTATGGCATTTCTTGTTTAATCAACAGAAGTTGTTGGCTTTACTGTAAATGTGTGTGAAATGGCCTTGATTAATCTGTAACTTTCCACTCACAGCACAGGACATGCTCTCTCCTGTTACCCAGAAATACTTGTATCTTCTCCACCCTGTAGTGGCAGTGAGCCTCCTCGCTTCAGTTTCAAGTTGTTTTCTCCTCTTTGGTCACAGGATCCTGGGGGAAAGGCCCACTTGGAGAAATATGCTAATGACAATATTATTGTGCCGCATATGTGTTATTCCATATTCATACTTTTTTTAATGTGCAAATGAATGCACCACAAAGCTGCCTCACCAACAGCAGTAGGTAGTAAGGTGCTGCAGATGCTGCCTGTCACAGGGTTTAACAAAATGTCTCATGCTAAAACCCAGGGTAATGGCAACAAATAGTCACTTTCATCATCTGGAGAAGGGTTTGTATGCTGTGATTTTAAGAGTTTGAAAGCTGACATTTTAACATATACAAACTCATTTATACAGAAATACAGTGTAGTATTGGTTAATTCTATAAAAAGGGGTTGTAATATTTTAGATTGTATCATGTCTAACCTTAAAGACCAAACAGAAAATCCATCTTCAACAACAAACACAGTTTCACTCTTGTGATGAGAGCTCTGTGTGTGTGTGTTTATATTGTCGTTCCAGTCGGGTGGTCGCCTGCTCTTCTGTGCTCTCGGTGGTCTGGTTTCTTTGCCCTTTCTTTGCCCTTGGCAATATATATAGATATATATATATATATATATATATATATAGATATATATCTATATATATATATATATAGATATATATATATATAGAGAGATATATAGATATATCTATATATAGATATATAGATATATATCTATATATAGATAGACACACACACGCACACAGTCATCTTGGTGGCTGACATGTTTAATCAAATGCTTATGAAGAAGCTTCCAGTCCTGCACAGTTTAAATGGGCTGTGCAGAGTTGTCAGTAAAAAAATAAATTATTACAAATATCCACAGGAGAATAGCAACACAGTGAACAGAAACATGCACTGCTAGTAGTAGACTAAAGTGCAGAAGGTTGCCGCTCATGTTCACTTGAGCACAGGAAAGTGTTGAGTTCAAGTGTTTAGGTGCAGCTGTATGTTTTGCCCCCTTCCCTCCCAGTACATAGGAAATGTGTGTGATGATTCTCAGCTATTAACAATTGACAGTTGAACCTTCAAATTATCAGATGAAACACTGATGTCACAAAAAGCTGTCTCTTTAAGAGATGAAAATCCTGTTCTGTTAATTTAAATGCATCATATGCGATTGCACGGCGTGTCTCTGTCTATCAGAGGGGTTGTTGTCTGTTATAAACAACTTTGTTTCTACTGTCTTGATTTCTGTCCCTGATTCTTCCTCTTCGCAGTAAACTAAACCATGTTTCCTGTACTGTTTTCAGGTCTTGGCCTGGTTTGAGGAGGGAGAAGAAACTATCACAGCCTTTGTGGAGCCTTTTGTAATCTTACTCATTCTTATAGCCAATGCCATCGTCGGTGTGTGGCAGGTGAGAAATGTTCTTTATCTCAAAGAAGACTTCCTGTTGAAAAGAGAGCAGTCTGTCAGCTGTCAGGAGTCTTTCTGTACATACAAGGCTGGCTTATTTATTTATGTAAAAAATGTGTGGGCAGTCCACTCTGAGTGATGAAGAATGGAGATGCTGGTGAAGGATACACTAGGAAAATGTCAAACAGAACATGTATGATTTATATTCCCATTTTAATGCCTAAATGTCCCCAACTGAAACCTGATAAACTAAACATCCAAAGGGAAATGTTCTCACACGGTTTAGTCCGGCAGAGCCACGAGCATGCTTGTGTGTGATATCACAAGTTCACCTCAGAGCAACTCAACTCAACATTTTCTCCTCACCAGGAACGCAATGCTGAGGATGCCATCGAGGCACTTAAGGAGTATGAGCCTGAGATGGGGAAAGTGTACCGGCAGGACAGGAAAACAGTGCAGAGGATCAAGGCCAGGGACATTGTGCCTGGTGACATCGTGGAGGTTGCGGGTGGGTTGACCTGCTCTTTATTTAATATGACATGGCTGTCGTTGCTATTGTTTTAACATTATATTATTCGGTTTTATATGTTGATTCAGGGTTCGTACAAAGCCTTGAAAGTTTGGAAAATGCTTAATTTAAACCGTTATCTTTTCAAGGTTGGGAATATGCTTGAATTTAGATATAGTCCTTGAAAAATGCTTGATTTTCAACATAATCTGGTGATTCATCATCGTCATATTTGAAATGAAACGATCCCGTCATCATATTTGTTTGTTGTCTCCTGGAATTTATACCAATAATTACAATGTGATGATTAAGGCTTCCAGTGTCTGGACATTTCTGGTGTAGGAACCTTGAAAGTATTAGGAAAGTGCTTGAATTCTACTCTTATAAAGCTGTGTGAACCTTATTTAAATATTGGTTGGATTTGTAGACTTCTCCCAAGCAAAGGATATATCTGGATATCACATGAACCTGGAAATTTGGCAATTTAATGCCACTGCAGCTTCTATCAACAACCTATCTATCAACTGCTTTTTTAAGGGGGGGAGGTTAATATGATAGTTGGTTTCGCCTCAGGTGTTGACAGATCAAATTAGTCCAGGTATGGTCACGGATCGCATTTAGCACAAGCTTGAGATACCCCCCCCCTCCCCATGTGCCACTGCAGAGGTGACTCACCCTGCAGGAGTGATGTATTTTCAGATGTTCTTATTAACCCATTGTCTCAAAGGGCTGGGCACAAATGCTATTAAGGCCCACTTTACTCTGTGTATGTGTGTGTGTGTGTGTGTGTGTGTGTGTGACTTGAATGACAGGCGGCTGCTGCTGCTGCATCCTCACAGCTCATCCCAACTTAACAGCCCCCCCTCATGCACTATGTGAACTGAGCACTGGAGTGATTCATCCTGCTGAGATCCAGTCAGCGTATTTCAGCAGCTGAAATCCTCAGGATGTTAAGCTTTGATTTTTAAGACTGCTGTTACACACACACACACACACACACACACACACACAGTTAATATAACTTATTTTTGCAGAGGGTGGAACAGAGATGGACGTGTTGAGGAATGCTGAAACACTGGCGTTGTTGTGATACTCTGTTTAACCCTATGCTTTTGAAGTGATGCCTAGTTTTTCTGTGCATAGAGGCAGGTTTTATTTTTAGCTGCTCATAGGCTGGTTAGATTATGGAATGCTTTATTTATAGAGGCAGTGACAGTCGTGAAGATGACAGGTGTCTGGTTCCACCCCGTACACGCCCCTCCCATCCTGCTCTAGGGGAACATTGCTACAGTGTGTTACGTGGGACAGGTCAGCAGGACTCCTGGGTAACCTTGACAAGGGCAAATGGAGAAGGCATATACTGGGACTTAAAATTACAATCATTTTTCAAGATTTTGGTTGACATTGCTAATTGTGACATTTTGATCACATTGATTATGTGCCATGGTTGAAGCAGGGTTTAGAAAGCTTAATTATTTCACTCAGGTTCAAGGTCAGATCTCATCTTGCATTTTGCACACCTAGATATCTGAAAACTCTTGATGAGGGTAGCTGAAGGCTTTACTGTCAGCAGCTTAATGTTTACTCAAAAATGCAGTCCAGCAGGCAGAATATCCGGATGTTTTATCGGTCAGAAGAACCAACTAACTTCCCAAATCCTCCAAATATCTCTGACACTGGTTCTTCTGGTTCTTGTCTGAATAATAATATTTTCCTGAGGCTGCAAAGTGACCCCTGGCATGCAGAGGAGGAGTGTGATGACGCAGATGCTGGCCGAGCCCTCTGTGGCTGCCTCAGCCATGAGAAGAATAGCCTGCAGCCAATCTGTGCTTCTCGGTCAGGGTGCTCCTGTGCCTCCTACTCACACCTCATCAGCCTCACAGCCGCATGCTCTCTGAGATTTGCTTAATGTCATGGAAATGCATTGCTCTAAACTACATTCTTTTCAGCCTGGTTTTGTCCTTGTAGTTTTCAAATCTGATCTTGAAGCAGTTGAAGCCCAGAGGGCTGCCTGTCCTCCCTGTCTAGTCTGCTGTCCTGTGAGGTCCTTTTGACTTTTGTTTGTCTAGTTAATAACTCTGATTAAGGATTGACTTGCACCACTTAATTAACCCCTAAAAAACATGATATTTGCTGATAACATGGAGGTGACCAGCTCCGTCCAGTGGATTTAAGTCATTGGCAGTACAGGGCGGAGGATCTCTCATCTGCTCCTATTGTGCTAGAGAGAGATGACCTTATAGGGAAGTGCTCTGTGGATAACCGCTGCACCCCACCATGCTCAATGCACAGTGACCTGACCCATTAGCACCCACACCCCCTGCTAAGATTCCAGACACCATGGATACTATGTGGCATTTAATGTGGCCTGGCAAGCGTCTGTTGGCACCGAGGGACTGTCGTTTGGCAAAGGTTCCTGACTTGTCAGCAAGACAGAGAGAAATGGTCTCATCTTGCCGACCAGGGAAGCAGCAGGCTTTAGAAATGGAGCAGTGGGATTGAAGGTGCCGAACGGTGAAATGAGCAGGCACAGAGCTTGGTTAGAGAGAAGTATGCATGTAAGAATCTGCATAAACTACATGTGTGAACACATTGACCAAGATATCTGGTGTTATATGACTCTAATACCACCTATTGCAGAAGTGATTCTCCATTATTAAAACTGGCTAGGTAAGTAAAGTTTATTGCCAGAGAACATTTAAACACAACTTCATCTGATCAAAGTGCTGTACAAAAGAACATTACAATATAAAATAAAAAGTTAAAGAACTCAACAAGAAACATAATGAGGGAAAAAAATACAGAGTTAAAGACATAACAACAGATGTAATAGTTCGTTTTTAGTTTTAGTTGTGAGCGTTGGACATACAAGAGTGTTAACTGGCCTTGTTAACCCTCAGTCATACTGCACTGACTGCTGAGAATCCATGCTATGCGTTCTGCTTTTGGATGGAGTAGTGAGAGGTCAAACTTAAACCCAGGAAAGGATTTCATGAGGTGTCACCACTGAAAGTGTTGACATGTTGATATGACATGTATTGCTTTCCTGATCATTGTTTTTACATATTCTATATTATAATTATGTTTTGTGTGATATTGATATCACTTTACATTCATTCTGCAGAGCAGGGCGACAGTGTAGAGGTGGCGCTTGCATAACTGGGGTCATAGTGGAGGATCGACTCCAGAATCCGCTAACACGTATTGCATCTGCAACAGCAGGGAATCAAGAAACTTGTCAGCTGTTGCTAAATATTGGTTTATCTCTACTGCCAGCCAACTGCTAACCAAACAATGCTCTTGTTTGCTGATAAAATAGTGAAACTTATTCCTAACTTGGGCCATGTGCTAACACAGTGGGTAAAATGTAAGAATCCTGTCCTGACCACCGTAAAGGAGGTTGTAATACAGTTAAAGTGTAAACGT
Organism: Nannoperca obscura; assembly: GCA_036024295.1. Classification (NCBI taxonomy): domain Eukaryota; kingdom Metazoa; phylum Chordata; class Actinopteri; order Centrarchiformes; family Percichthyidae; genus Nannoperca; species Nannoperca obscura. Next base: position 8,833 of record JAVQJL010065762.1, on the reverse strand, counting down.
ACAAAGTAAATGGCACATTTGCAGAAACAATATTACAGTTGTATTTCCTTGCATTGCATTTCCTTCCATTATTGAGCTGAGTGATGGTAACATCTTCTCTGGGGCACTTGGCTGCCAAAGGTTAGAGGGAAAGAAGCTGTGAATGGTTGGTATTTGACTTGATTTGTAATACACAGTTTTGTGATAACATATCCATTTGGATAAAGTATTTGCACGTTGTACACATGTATTTGTAGCTTGTGAGTTAATCAGCGGTGGAGCTGATCTGAGCTGGAAAGCTGCAGGATTCTTCACCTGTTGACCGTTCTAAAATGGCACACTCAAAATGACAGGAGAGTCAGTCTTTTGTTCAGCTGCCATCAGCACATGTCCCCTCCTGGCTGGCCCAGAGGAAACCTGGCCCGCCTAACCCCATGCTGTCCCCTAACACACGGCAGAGGCAGGTGCCAGTCAACGCCTCCATCGCTGCCTCGCCTGCTGTTGAAAGGTCTGTTTTTAAAAGGCACCTCTGGGAGTCGTATCAGGTGCAATGCATCACCAGGTCTGAGCTTATGTCACAGTAAAATGTGTGGACCTGTTAGCAAGCACAGAGGTGAAAATGTGGTCGTGCCTGAGGAGATGCTTTGACCGCTACCAAGTAGGATGTTGACACAAAGGGGGAGATGATATACACACACTTCATCAGAGCAGGTCTGCAGTGTAACACAGCCTCGGGACAATTCCAGTTTCACAGAGTCTCACTGGTTTCGTCCAGCAAGCACTATTGTTAGACGTCTATTCCTCCAGCCATGTTTCTTGGCTCAACACTCTCTAAGAACTTGTCAGTATTCCTTCAAAAGTAATGACGTAGCACAGGAAGTGTTACACAAACATCTATGATGTAACTGTAAAGCTTTTTGGCTTCTAAGGAAAACATTTCATCTTTTGTTTCCTGCGGCACAGCTAAGGGTAATCCTTCCGATCTCCTCCGGGGACGGGATCTTTTTCTTTTTTAAGAAAGTTAAAAGTGTCGCTATGAAATGCCTTCCTCTATTCAGTGTGCAGCACAATTATTGATCCATGCCACCAGAAAATTAACAGCAATTTTAGTTTGTATGTTGCCGAACTGACCCAGAGCCTGCATCGCTACATCTGTGAGCCGGGGTTGCTCGACCTTCTCAGAAGTGAAGCTTTCATTGCGTCCGTTGTTCCAGGTTCAGATGTTTGAAAGATGGAACGGAGCTGGACATTAGTGCAGAACAAGCTGTCACTGTCTGTCTAGTCTGGCCTGCTGACAGATCAAAGTTCCTGGCACTGCTGTCAGGACATCTAATGAGTGGACGATCATCCAGCTTCTCACAGGACAGTGTCTCACAGTCGTGAGAGGTCAACATTCATGTGTTACAATGTACGTAACTTTAACAAGGCTACATGAAGTTGGACGTGTACAAATGTAGACATCCACTTGTTACTTGAATAGTAAGGTGAGGCAGTATTATGATGACACGTTTCTGGACTGAAGTACTGTAGAGGACAGCTGCGGCCCAGTCTTTGTCCCCTTGTTTCTTCCTGATCTGTAGCAATGATGAGGAAACAGCTGTCATTATATTATGGCCACATTTAAACCTGATCACCGTGTTGGAGAACATATCCCATGTTTGGCTGCATGCATTGTTGGTCCCATTGATATTTCCCCTCCCTTCCTTAGATTATGGTATTTGTGTCCCTCAAATTTGGCCATTGAAATTTAAATTTGATCAAACCATTTTAGTTTTTTTTTCAGATTTTCACTTCAACTCGGTCTTGATGGTCTGTTAGAATCTGAGACATTTGACTGGCTCCTGTGGGTTCCTGGTTTCTAACTCTACCGTGTTCTTGGTTGGAGTCTTTTGTAACAATCTGACACAATTCGCATTTTTAACTAAGTAGGCCTATATGTAGACTACGCCCACAGAACTGTGCCATAGCCTGAGCCCAGTTTCCATTGCCTTTATGTACCATTAGGAAGCTGAATTGGGTCACTGCAATTCAAATGTACCCAAATTGGCCTTTTCCTTTGAGACGGGCCTTTTATGGCTCACAGGTCCTTCATTTCCTCCTCTTTCTTTGGCTCTCCTTCTCTTCCCCTGCAGTGGCGGCAGCACTGCTCTACTGCTGCGTGGCACAGCAGCCTTGCTGTGATGAGCTGTGCTTCATCTGTTTACTTTACACTAATGCTGACTTACTGTCTGCAGAAAACAGACAACATCTCATCTGTTAAATCATTACTTTGCCTGCACGTGCACATAGAGCATTGTGCAGTACCAGGAGTGCATGTGTGTTAACCAAACCTTTAGTGTTAATGTTGGAGAGCTATTCCTGTTGTGACCCTTTGGCCATCATGTATGATGTTGTGACAATGTAACTGTGTATTCTGCTCATCGTTATTAACATTCTTTTTAAATCCTTTTTGTTTTATTTCCAGTAGATCTTTCTGTGTGTTCGTGCTATTTTCTCTTATTGTGCGTCTGTTTGGTTACAGTTGGAGATAAGGTGCCTGCTGACATCCGTATCTGTTCAATCAAATCAACAACTCTGAGGGTAGACCAGTCCATTCTGACCGGTAAGACAGCAGACACATTCTTTTCCTCTGCCATTTTTATCAAATCGGTTGTCAGTTTCTCCCAATAACATGGGACTACAAAATTGTATTGATTAGTTTGGTTTACAACTGTGTAGATATGTACATATTACATTTTTATACACTTGGCCAATATATACTCTTGCATTTGAATATTTATTTTGCATACCGTACATTTATAATTGTTTATTGTGTGAATTGTGAATTTTTGTCCTTGTCATATATTTTTTCTTATATTTACTGGTTTTCTAATTATTGTTCCTACTAACCTATCACACTACCTTATAAAGTACCTGCTATGAGCAGCATGGGTAACACTAGTAACAGGGCCATAGTAAGTTCAACCTGTTGTTTTATTCAGAGCTACAGTAAAGCAAATCCATTCCCCAGCTTTAAATTAAATGCAGATTCTCCACTGATTCTCCACCTTTATTTCAAAATAAGAGCACAAATGTTACCCAAGATAACTTCATTAAAGATTAATGGATCAGTCTGCCAGCTGTGTTTGAAGAAGCAGAACAGCTGGCTGATCACTTGAGCTGGCTGCAGAATGAGCCTAGAGGTGTATCACGACACAGTTTTTTTTAGAATTTAAACATTCATGAGCAGCATGTGAATGATCAGCACCACATGTCTCTCTGTTGACACAGTTGGCTCTGCTTGGTTCATAAGATCATCTGCAGAGACGGATGCAAATGGATTTAACTGAATTGCTGCCTTGTTGCCTTTGTAGGTGAATCTGTCTCTGTCATCAAACACACGGACCCTGTGCCCGACCCTCGTGCTGTCAATCAGGACAAGAAGAACATGCTCTTCTCTGTAAGCTCAACTCTGCAATTTATCACACATCTTGTTGATGTCCTTCAACCTCGTGTTTGCTTAGTTTCTGTGAACTTCTGGAAAAACTTGCTCCTGTCATCGGCTCAAGTGCATCTCACATATCTTGAAATAACCTGTGTATCGCTTGTTATTTTAGGGTACCAATATTGCTGCTGGCAAGGCCGTCGGTGTGGTCGTGTCCACCGGTGTCAACACAGAGATTGGTAAGATCCGCGACGAGATGGCGGCCACTGAGCAGGAGAAGACGCCTCTGCAGCAGAAGCTGGATGAGTTTGGCGAGCAGCTGTCCAAGGTCATCTCCCTCATCTGCATCGCCGTGTGGATCATCAACATCGGCCACTTCAACGACCCCGTTCACGGAGGCTCCTGGATCCGCGGGGCCGTCTACTACTTCAAGATCGCGGTGGCACTGGCCGTGGCCGCCATCCCAGAGGGTCTTCCTGCCGTCATCACCACCTGCCTGGCCCTGGGCACTCGCCGCATGGCCAAGAAGAACGCCATCGTCCGCAGCCTGCCATCCGTGGAGACCCTGGGCTGCACCTCTGTCATCTGCTCTGACAAGACGGGAACGCTGACCACCAACCAGATGTCTGTCTGCAGGGTGAGTCACACACAGACACACACACACTCTTGGTGCATTGCTGAGGAGTTTGGGTCTTTGTTGTTCCTGCCTGGAGTTTGAATAAGGTGGCAGCAGTTCGAAAAGCTGACTTTGAATCACTTCCAATACATTTGTCAGCTGAAATGCTAACACAGTCTGTGCAAACAGAGAGAGCCGAGTGCTCCTTGTGATCAGGTATCCAAGTTATTTAACAAGAAGGCTGCACGCTGCCGCTCCTCTAATCTACAGTGAGTTGTTGGATGACTTGCAGTGCTGCTGTTGCATAACTGACCTTGCGTCACAAAGCTGCAAAGCAGGCAGCTTGTATTTCCTTTCTCTCTCTCTCTGTGTGTGTCTGTGAGTAACGCCCAGTGCCACTTGGCCCAACATTAAGGAGACCTTTCAGCGTTTATTAAAGTTTAATCCTCTTTTGTTGCCTGTTCAGTGCTTTTGGGGAACTTTGGCACAGGCCGAATTAGACTAGTGGCATTAATTTACAGTTGTATAGTTATTTACGCCTCTGTATTGTTTGGGCCACATGTTGTACAGGCCATGATTAAATAGCCTTGAGATCCTACAATAACTGCTGTTGTCAGTGATTTATAGGGATTCAAATTAAACCAGTGAAAAGAGAAAACATTTGCACTCAGGACACACAGACAAAAGCCTTTAAAGAGGTGTGCTAATTGAATTTACACTGCTGTCTTGTAATAAATAGTTACTTTGTTTTATGACTTTTGAAGTATAAATGCAAAAATGTATTTAAACTATACATATTCATGTCACAATTTATGATGACAATTATTACAACATAACATAATGGCTAAAAGAATAAAAACCTGCCTACAGTTAGACTAAGACTGTCTGTCTTGTCTTACACAGTGTTTGCTTCCTGATAGTATGTCCTCCCAACATGACCCAATCCCCAAGTTAGCATGTAATGTTTTAGCACTGGCCATAATGACTCTGCAATGTTTTTTTCAAACTATTGTTCTTAAAATAAGTCTGATAATTGGAGAAAATGACCATTCCATCAGAGAGCAGCTCCAGGATGTGATGCTGCTGGTTTGAGGATGGCTTGACCCATTGTCATCACCCATGTTCTGATGGTGTGTGTGTGTGTGTGTGTGTGAGACTTGACTCTCCTCCCTGGTAGTCTCTTCTGTTTGCTTATGGGGAGAAACTAAACAGCCTTTTCTCACATTAGGCAGCAGACCACCCAGCCGGGCCTCAGAGACACACTCTGTAACACTGCAGGCTAATAATCTGCTGTATGAAAATTGCTCTCCCCTCTTCAGGTCCGCTTGGAGTTTCTGTGGTTTCTGCTGCCATCTGCTGTGTCAGTAAAGAAACTGGCAGGTGACTCAGACACTGATAATCAAATGGTGTCTGCCTTTAAAAACTCATATTTGTTTTTGTCCCATCTGCTCTTTTGTTCTCCAGATGTTCACTATCAACAAAGCTGAAGCTGACAGCTGCTCTCTGTCAGAGTTCACCATCACCGGTTCTACCTACGCACCTGAGGGAGAAGTGTGAGTACCTACCAGCTGACTGCCTAACATAAAGCTAAAGTATCACCTCATTGACAGACTTTAATTGTAGGTTAAAGGGTAGGCAGTATATGGGGTGAAAGATGGGTATTTAAACATCACAAACTGTACAGACACACAGGTTAATAATCTGTACTTGTCCTCAGGTACCAGGATGGTAAACCAGTGAAAAGCTCCCAGTTTGATTCCCTGGTTGAACTTGCTACCATCTGTGCCCTGTGTAATGACTCCTCTCTGGACTTCAACGAGGTCTGAACCCTGCCTGCTTCTTACTTTTCTTGTCAGACGTGTAACATTGGTCATATAATTTGTGTGTGTGTTAACATTTTTTTTTTATTGCATTGTGTAAGGACTTAATAGATATTAAGTCACATATATGGTACAAACATTCTGTTCTACAGCAAAAGGCATTGATATGGTTATTTCTGGGGCTAAAATCTACAGTCATTCTACATCTGTGGGTAGGAGTGAGAGATGCTCTATGGGCAAATTTAAAATGCAGCTGTAATGGCAAAATTTTAATTCTTCTGATTTAATGTGCTTTGCAATAATATCTGTATGTGAATATCTGATAATGTGTACTCGCTGATCATTTGTATTTGTTTCAACTCTGTCGTAAAAGACAGCCTCGGGTTGATTAGAAACTGGAGACAACTTGTTTTGGAAACTAAAAACTGACCTGTGTTCTTATCTCAGGGTGAGAACACTGAGCTGGATAGACAAGAATGAGGATAGAGTTGACTTGATATCTTTTCTTATGTTGCTACTTGTTTATGAAGTTATAAGTATGTGACTACATCGGCCCTTCGGGGTCAGATGCTTCATATGCTCGTGGTGTATAATTTCTTCCTTTAAGCTGAAATAGAGTTGGATTCCTTTCAGTAAATTAGGCCTGCTTAGTGAAAACAATTTGTGGACCTCCACTTAGTGTTTTTACTTTCCTTTCTTCCTTTTTTAAATTATTATTATTATTTGCTTAATTAAAATGATAAAAAGGCAACGATTTGTTGAATCATCTTTTATATGCTCACTTCTCCAAGGGAAATGAGGAAAATCTCCACCACAGTATCCACCTGTGCAAAGTTGTCTGAAGAGGAAAACATACCAAAGTGAATGTTTTGGATGTTTCAGGTGAAGGGTGTGTACGAGAAGGTCGGCGAGGCCACAGAGACGGCGCTGACCTGTCTGGTGGAGAAGATGAACGTCTTCGACACTGAAGTCCACAAGCTGTCCAAGATCGACAGAGCGAATGCCTGCAACTCTGTGAGTGACAGCAGCTCCCTCCCTGCACATGCAGCACATTCCCTCCGCTTCCTCCCACTCTGCAGCTTTTTCTCACTCCGCCTGTCCTTTTTTGTCTGATCAGGTGATCAAGCAGCTGATGAATAAGGAGTTCACCCTGGAGTTCTCCAGAGACAGGAAATCCATGTCTGTCTACTGCACTCCCAACAAGTGTCGTTCTTCCATGGGCAAGATGTTTGTCAAGGTATAAAGTGAAAGGAACGTGCTGAGGACGTGTTGATGGCTTAGTTTTTGATCTATGATCTTCTGCCATGTTGTGAATCTTTTATTCCTCTGCCCACAGGGAGCCCCGGAGGGAGTCATTGAGAGATGCACTCATGTCAGAGTTGGCAACAGCAAAGTTCCCCTCAGCAAAGGTATCAAGGAAAAGATCATGTCTGTGATCCGTGAGTACGGGACAGGCCGTGACACCCTTCGATGCCTGGCTCTGGCCACACGAGACAGCCCACCCAAAAAGGAGGAAATGATACTGTCCGACGCCACCAAATTCGCAGAGTATGAGGTGAATTTTTATTGAATTTCTCGTACAATTGTTTTGATGTTTTAATAACTTTTGCCGTATATATCTATCTCTATATATCCTTGTAGAGTTTTCTTTTCAAACATTCAGTCACATACTTGTCTCTCTGCGTCCAGTCCGATCTGACCTTCGTCGGCTGCGTCGGCATGCTGGACCCTCCCCGACAGGAGGTGGCTGCCTCTATCACGCTGTGCCGCCAGGCCGGCATCCGCGTCATCATGATCACTGGGGACAACAAGGGCACAGCTGTGGCCATCTGCCGCCGCATCGGCATCCTGACCGAGGAGGATGATGTGGAGCGCATGGCCTTCACCGGACGCGAGTTTGACGAGCTCTCGCCCTACGATCAGCGCGAGGCTGTAACTCACGCTCGATGTTTCGCCCGCGTCGAGCCTTCACACAAGTCCAAGATTGTCGAGTTCTTGCAAGGATTTGACGAGATCACTGCCATGGTGTGTTTTGTTTCTTTATTTTGGTTGTAAAGTAGGTCTTATATCCATATATGGTTAGCATTTAAGAGAGAGTAAACATTGTCTTCTTTAGCGTAGTACGCATCCTCTTTATTGTGTTGGTTTGCTTGTTAGAGCAAAGGAATTACTCCTCTGTAATGAAGCATTTCTCCACAGACGGGTGATGGAGTGAACGATGCTCCTGCCTTGAAGAAGGCAGAGATCGGCATCGCCATGGGCTCTGGCACTGCTGTTGCCAAGTCCGCCTCGGAGATGGTCCTCGCCGATGACAACTTTTCTTCCATCGTGGCGGCCGTTGAAGAAGGCAGAGCTATTTACAATAACATGAAGCAGTTCATCAGATACCTTATCTCCTCCAACGTGGGCGAGGTTGTCTGGTGAGTCTTCTCAGGAGGAGATTACCTTATTATTGTATTTATATCGGCAGCTACCATTGTGACGGGTTGGTGCAGTGCTGATGTTCAGATTTGGTCCAGTTGCTAACAGGAGTTATTTGTCCTGATAGCATCTTCCTTACTGCGGCACTGGGTTTCCCCGAGGCTCTGATCCCAGTTCAGCTGCTCTGGGTCAACCTGGTGACAGACGGCCTCCCTGCCACCGCTCTGGGCTTCAACCCCCCCGATCTGGACATCATGGAGAAGCCGCCTCGTAATGCTAAGGAGCCCCTCATCTCTGGCTGGCTCTTCTTCAGATACCTGGCCATTGGATGTTAGTTGATTATGGACTGGACAATAGTGTTTGAAGCATCTTTAATCTGCATTTTGATAAGTTGTGTGTGTGTGTGTGTGTGTGTGTGTGTGTGTGATGATGGTATTTGGTGTGTCTGCTCCCAGGCTACGTGGGCGCAGCCACAGTGGGAGCTGCTGCCTGGTGGTTTACTGTCTCTGAAGATGGACCTCAGCTCACTCTGTACCAGCTGGTAAGTGCCTGTCTGAATGCCTGTACCAGCTG
>JAVQJL010065756.1:0-36864 GCA_036024295.1 Nannoperca obscura | reverse complement strand
ACTTTTGCTGCAACAATGTAAATTTCTTTCTTAAAAGAAGCAGGGTTGTACAGAAGAACTAGCCCTGTTGTTTTCTTTAGTGTGACTAGGTCTTCTGCTCATGCTGCTTCTTCTTCTTCTTTCGTTTAATGGCGGTTGAGAAAGAGCTTACGGTGCATTACCTCCACCTTTTGATTGGACGCGCTGTCTGTCTCTTTACAGACAGCGCGTCCAATCAGGAACGACCATAAGAACCCTCCCTTTCCGTTTTCTGTTCATGTGTTGTGTTTTCTCCTAACGTGTTGTGTTCTCTCTTATTGGAAACACAACACATGAACAGAAAACGGAAAGGGAGGGTTCTTATGGTCGTTGCTGATTGGACGCGCTGGCATGGTGGCTCAGTGTGTCAGTGCACTGCACTGTTGCCTCACAGCAAGAAGGTCCTGGGTTCGATCCCTGCAGGTGGCTCAGTGTCTGTGTGGAGTTTGGAGTTTGCATGTTCTCCCCATGTTCACTAGGGGTTTCCTCCATAAATCAAAAATAACCCCATGGAAAAAACATGCAAGAAGAACAGACTGACCAAGACAGAGCATGTACACTTGGACTTGGTCCCCGGTCGCCGCATGAATGGCTGACCACTGCTCCAGCTGTCCCCCTGGAGGAAGGACAACTGGATGGGTTAAAGGCAGAGGACAAATTTCATCTTGATGCAATTGCATGTGTGTGTTTGCAGTGTGTTTCATGTTTGACCATTAAATAGTCTGACTAATAAAGTCTGACCATCTTCTTCTTATCTTCTTCTCTCTCTTAAAAGTATTGACAGATTTTAATGGGAATGGTAATTTTTGCATTTAATTTTCACTGAAAAAAGTTAAAATGGGTCTGTACTAAACAAGCATGTTCCCTGTCGATGTGATTTGTAGGCCCAGGCATCTCTGTAACAACACCGTACTTCATTTATAATGGTATGTTGTGACACATTTTACCTTTTTTCTTCTTTTTTTTTTATAAATGTGATTAGGATATTGCACTTGGCCATATATTTAGAAAATAATGATTAATTGATCAGCCCTACCTGGGTGTGACATTGGGTGGATCTATTGGTTTGATGCTGTGGCAATTTTCTGATCACAGCCAGTTATGGCTGTAAACCCTCGTGCTTTTAGGACACAGATTGTGTTCTTTCATGCATCATCAACATCATTAACACTTAGATTCTATGCACTTTATGTAAAGCTCTTATTTGGAAGTCGCTTTGGATAAAAGCGTCTGCTAAATGTAGGTACTGGTAGCATAGTATAGTCATTATATTGTTTACACACACATAACAGTAGTAATGGTGGACCTTTGTGTGCTGTGTTTTGTCTTTATTCACACAGCAGGAATCTACAGAATAGATGGGCAGCGAAGCGAGTGTGGGCAGCAACAACAGAGAAGATTCTTGTGGGATTCAGTTGTAGGCCAGATCAGTAGGGTGCATATCGGTGTGGAGGCAGATGGTGGCGATGAAGCTCTCCCTTTCTTCTTTTTTTACTGAAATAGCTCTGCAGCACAAATCATGGTAAAAACATGTTTCATCTACACCATTCCGCTGCTTTAATGCAGTTCTCGGGTGCTGGAGTATAGGAAGGGACAGTTTCAAGTGAACCGCTACATGTTAGCAACATTTCCATGAAGAAAATACCTCCAGGATTATCACTGAAACACATTAAGGTCCATTTGCAAAGCAGCTTCACCGAGGTCAGCTGTTTTCATATTCAATTCAATTCAATTTTATTTATATAGCGCCATATCATAACAAAGTTATCTCAGGGCACTCATATGTTCTCCTTTGAAACCAACTATACTCACATACGTTCCCAAGCTTTTTTGAACACCATTAAACCTCTGTGCATTTCTTTACTGTTGTTATGGTTACTTCGTCGCTGCAGACAGTACTCTGGTTTTCCTTGTAACTGGCTGCATCATCACTAAGTCAATCATTCATTAATATTATATCTGTATGGAAATCAGAACCTGTCATCACTGTTGTCATTATCTCAGTCTCACTATCTTTGTCTTTTTAATGCGCTGGCCACTAGGTGGAGTGAGAGATCAGTGCCAGTACAGTTCAGACTTTTCTGATGTACATGCCCCCACCTTGTGACCTCGCACAAGACATCTAGTAGAAATGTGCCCCTGCTCATTCACCACTCTGGTGACGCAATCCCCTCAGACCTGACACTACTCAATTCTCCTCTGAGGCACGACACACTCCTGACTGTCTGTGACAGTTGCCTGAGGGGAGAACAAAACACTCGTGTATCCACAGACATACCCTCTTTCTAATCAGCTGTTCACATGGAGCAGGGAAGAGGAGGCCAGAAGAGGATGGGAAGAACTTTGATCTGCCATTGGGTCTTTTTTTCTCCACCATACTTCCAACTGTTTTTGCATCGCTCACTTGCTAAAATCTTTCAAGCTCAGAAGAAATAGAGATTTGTTTTTTCCCAGCCTCTCCTTTGATCTCTCTTCGTTCCTGCTTGACTGTCTTTTCTAACTCTCAGGGTGTCTTAGGCTTCTCTTCTTCTCTCTTGCGTCATTCGTCTAAAACCCTTTTTTTCCCTTTTGACTTGCTTTCGCCTTCTATTCTTTTCCCTCTCGACAGTCGAGCAGATATGAATAATTCACTTTGATGAAAGAGACTGCAGTGTGCATGCCTAGTGTATTAGTATATGTATTTTCCGGGCCACATGATTCTACATTTTGGTTCAGGTGCACAGTTGCGCTCACCTTATTGGTCAGCAGCGGCTTGATCTCAGTCAGCTGTACATCCTGCAGCTCATCCATCTTCCTGTCTCGTCACTGTAAACCACTCTGCCCAAGAAGACAAAGAGAAAACATCATACTTGCTGATAAGAAGCATCACCACACAGCAAAATTGTACATTATACACTAGACATTGCAGAAAACACTGCTGTTGGCACAAACGAACATGCCCATTCAAGGAGAGGAAGATGTCACTATACATTATGTCTATGTACTTTCTAAAATGAATGAATACAACTCTTCAGAACTGATAGAATGTTGGGATTCATATCTGAATCATGCTTGATAGGTGTGGCTGATGCAACTAATAACCTATTCTATTATGAATGTATATGCCTACATACATACATGTCCTACAGTTGAAGCATGAATGTGATTTATGTGGTGATATAAACAAAAGTGCTTTGATGCTAACAAGGCTATCTCGCTAACATGAATCTTTTTGATTGACCAGTTTGCCAGGGCAGTAAGAGCTTACGTAAAAGTCAAAATAACACACATTTCCATTGGGGTCTTTCCTTCAACTTGGCTCATTTTATTGCTAGTTCTCCTGGTATTGTTAATGATTTATAAAAATGAATGCTTTTGGGTTTCAGCTTCTAAGGGGAGGGGGGGAGGTTTTAGAACCACTGGTTTCAACATTAAAATGTCAGTACAGGCTAGTGAAAAATGCCCATCAAAATTTCTTAAATTCCAGGCTGACTGATTCAAAATCCTTGTTCTGTCCGGCCACCAGCCCAAAACCTAGTTATTCACTTCACAATGATACAAAACTGGGAATGTTTGGCAGTTCTACATGATAAATGACTCGAACGATTGATCCTAATTAATCCTAACTAACCTTTTCAGCACTAGGTGAAGTTCATGGCAACACAACCTAACCATCTGATACCGATTGATTGGTGTGGGGTTGAAAAAGGAGGAGTTACAAGTTCAGCCATGACAGTAGCCCTTTCTTTCTTGGGTACCTCGTCTTCTTGAACCCACATTGGCATACTTGGCTATGTATATGGGGGAAAGGGATAGAGGGCATTTTCTCTGTCAGTTCTCAGAGAAAGGTCACACTTCTAGTGCACACAGATGGTGTGCAAACATGCACACACACAACGATGGATCAGACAAGAAGCCCACCTCATTCCTGTTCACCTTGAAGCCAGCCATGTGTCCCCCGCACATAATTACTGACCAACACAGACAAAAATGTCGCCCTCCCCCACTTTCCCTGAAATGGTACCTCGTGCCTTATTGCACAAGGTGAGGACAGGAAGTAGTATTGAATTACCTGGCTGTGCCCAGAAGAGTGGCTCATGTTGCACATAACAGCAGATGGAGCCGCTGCCTCTTCTAGGTCAAAGCTTACAACTGGAAGACTAAGCCAAACCTGCCTTCCTCGCAGCACAAACAGCCATGATACAGAAAGATAGCATTTATCAGAACAGATGCACATAACTCTAACAAACAAACATGGAATAAAGGAAAATGGGCCGAGGACAAGCCAAGTGGAGGAGTGGCTACAATAACTTCCTAAATCAGCGCCAACCCCCCTGGAATGACCTTGAGATGCTGGTATCAGATAACCTTCAAGGTTTGTTTAGCAATCCTCGCGGCAAGCTAACAGCGGGACGTACCAGCAATGATGCCGCCACGTCATGTCTGTGTTACCAGCAGTTTCATCCTCTGAATGCCGAAAGTCTGAACAGACAGCTGCCTGTTGACGCATGAATTAGGTCACAGGTCATCCTGCTCTGGCAATGGATTGCACCTTGCTTGGAAACAACCAGGGAAGCAGATGGGTACAAGTGAGCACAATCCTAAAATTACATAAAGACAGTCAGGGAGGGGGGGGGGGATGTAGAAACATCGAGTGTTGGAAGAACTCAGCCATCAGCATGGGGAGTGAAAACATGCCCGGCAAAATCCCTGCTGACAAATCCGGCTTAATGGTGGAACTAAATAATATTTAGACAAGTGAAAAAGGAAGAAAGAACAACAAATACTCTGCATGCTTGAGCGGATTGGGCGTATTGGCCGTATCAATCCAATACTTCCTCAGGCTGTCACAGTGGGATGGAGGCAAAAGCAGCTTTAATTGTAGCCGGCTAGCCGGGTAATCGAGGTTTTAAGGGAGAAGGGGTCAGGGTGAGCTTAAACCAACTGACAGACTGACAGGGTGGCTTCCACAGCCCAACCCCACTGACCCATTATACAGAGTTACCCGGGCAACTGACTACCATCACTCCCCGATCATCAGCCTGTGCCTCTTCCTTTGGTTCCTACATAAAGGTCCCATGTTCCCTGGGGGCCAGCCCCTTAACCTTACATCAGATCACCTGAAAAAACACCACATCCCATTTAGCAACATCCTCCACCACCGCCACCCTTTTCTACCTACTCCATGCCTGCTCTATCGTTCGGCATGCACAGCTGTTGCCATAGAGACAAAGCTGGTTGCAGATGTTTATTCTAAGCTGGGCTACCCCCAAGGGACAGATGTGAGGCAAGGAGATAAGGGAAATAGGTGGTAGAAAAGAGGAATTGATCAAATGAAGCTCAAAACACATGCTTTCAGCAGCGTTTACCCCCAGACAACCACAGAGACTCAAATGAGCCATGCACACTGTCAAGATATGATGGCAAAGCTTACTGTAAATGGAATCAAAAATCTGAGGTCCCAGATGACAGAAGGGAAATTCCATTTGCAATCTGCAAAGCTTTCGGGCTTTGTCCCACATTCACACCATGCCAGTAATGTGGATGAGGATGGGGAAAGCACTGAGTGAGCTGATGATGTAGAACAGGTCCCTCTAGCCTCGGCAGCAGGAGTGTCCGTCTGTACCGGATCGCTCCCTAACACCACTATCTGTTTTGCTCAGCTCTTCCACTTTCAGATGAGTAACACGCGCATTACAGGCTGGCTCTCGCGCATGATTTCCTTCGTCTGTTCTTCAGGTCCATTTCCCTACACGGCGTGTAGCTGCCAGCAGGGCCTTATCTCAGCGCTAAATATCATGCCACGCAGCGAGGGACACGGGCGGCTGAGCTGGGTGAACAAAGGACAGCAGAAATGAATCGTGTCAAAGGAAAAAACACAAGGCCCTTTCCACGCAGCAAAAGGTCAGCCTCGACTATAACCTTGTGTCAGCTCTGCCTCTTAGAGACTGATGGGAAGTTTTCAATTCTGTCAGTTACTTCATTAAAAAGAAAAGCACAGACGTGTTGAAATCCCCCTTTCTTGTTGGCAATCACTGCCGCCTACCTCACATCCTATGTGGCTGAAAGAAGAGAGGACAAACCTTTACCTTAATGCTGAAGAGCAGGTGCCAGAACGCATGCATGTGTGGACACGTGTGCCAAAACATCTACTGTAGATATATGGCATCTCTGCCAACAAAAAGTAGTCTTGTAGCTGCCATGTCAGCAGACGGCACCGAGTGATCGATGAACACATCCCCTGCTCCTCCTCCCACTTTTCCTCCCTCTCTCACACATCTTCCTCGTCCTCCACTCTGTGCACTCTCTCCCCGTCTTTGTCTATCCATCTCCATCTCACCTTGGGCCGTCAGGAAGTCTAGGCAGGCTGCATGATGTACGGCTGAGAGCCCAGCTATGATGGTGACCCTCTCTTTAGCCCCTTCAATTAGGCCTCTTTCCTCTTTATCACCATGGCAACCATGAGTTCAGATTTCACTTGTCATCATTATTACGGCCGTGCTTCGACTCCGAGCTCATTGGCTTCCGGTTGACCAAAGTGAACGTGACCATGGTGACCTCATATTAACCCACCTCTGGATCTCTATGGAGACCCTGACTGAGCAATCAAGCGTATTGCCATGGTGATATGAAGCAGAAATCCTTAACTGTTCACACATTGTCACCATCTCCAGCGGGGAGAGGTTTACAGCAAAGATGGTGGGGGTAGACGGTTAGCCTGCTGTTAACCTCAACCTGCCACACATGAAACATAAAAAAGGGCCGTATGCTTGATTTTGATGTAAAGGAATATCACCATGAATTATGAAAAATGCTGTGGTACTGATCCCAAGGAAACAAAACAATCACTTGTCTTGTCTTTCATTGCTCCTCGACATACACACTGATACCACATTATGACTCCAGCTGCCCAGCCTCTGAAGGTTCAGACCGAATGTTGTTGGCTTGTCCCAATTCCTGGGCTGTGTCCTTCCAAAGCCTGCATTTCGAGAAATTACATAAAAATTGAAGTTATATAGATTTTTATATATTAACCTGGTACATTTTTGCCAGGTGACTATCATATGTTGAACTATAAACTCGGACTCGGGCTGGTTCACTAGATAGCGCCAAGGTTCCAAGAATGCTGAACAGAACCGGTTCAAGAAGCAGAAGCAGGTTCGGTCAGGCCTCCGAAGCCTGCGAAAGACACACCTTAACAGGCTGCATCCGTCAGAAGATCCAGCCCTTGATTTGGGACACAACTCATTTCCAGCGAGAGGAAGTAAGCGTCATCTGCCGACCGCTTTCTCTGGGAGCCAAATTATTCTAATGGGAGTTCCGATCACAGAGGAAAACAAGCATGTTTGTCCTCGACTGGAGCCTCAGTCCCCAGTCAGCACTTCACCGTGCTTCACATCACAACAGAAAATAGGCCAGCACAAATTCCAGAGATTCTACCCCCCTGCCAACAGCCTCACTTTTATGTCCGCCCTTCTTTATGTGCAAGAGTGTTTTGCTGTCAGGGCTACAAACAAGTGGAAACAACTTATCCCTGCACAGTCACCAGTGTGGTGATGCCTTGCTCTTACACTGGGAGACCTTTCCATCCAGGGGAACATCACAATTTCTTTCCCCTTCCACTTTTCGTAACAAGGCCAAGCCTGTGTTTACAGTTCTCAGTCTGCGGACGCGGCAATCCTGCCAGAGTAAAGCTAATGGACTGTGACAAGGCTCAACTCCAGATTATTGCTCTAACCCGGGCCGTTTGGTAAGAGAATTAGAAGAGGGAAAATCCATTTGTTTGGTGTTTTTGCCCCCACCTCCCCACCCCTCCTAAGGTCAGTAACAACCTTCGAAAGAATCATTTTATTTTATTCTGTTCTGTTCTAGAGGAGAGGGAATGGAAATCTGATCTGGAGTTTGCTCCTTTGTTCTCCATCATGGAAAAGCTGACCTATAGCACAGAACATCCCCTGCTGATACCACACACACACACACACACACACACACACGCACGCACTTCACATTTACTGAAATAAATGACAGCTTGATCTCCTGAGGCTCCATCATCCTCCTTACAGCTTTTGTGATTCTCCTGATACAAGCTGACATCTTTTTTTCTTCTTCTTTTGACAATAAATCAAAAAGCTACGAGACACCTCTCTGTTGTCTTTTTTCCTGACATGATTCGATCAAGATGGTCTATTCTTATCCAATACTCACCTCAAAGTGTGGAACAACACCCACCTCTGGTTTTGAAACCAGAGTTAGGCAGCTTTGAGCCATGATCGTGCTCAGGTTCACATAATGGATGCATGCACACAGATACATGCCCACTGAACAGAAGACAAAGCAAGAATGATATCTCATTGGTTGCAACAAAAGGAAATAATTCTAGCTATTTAAAGATAACAAGAGAAACAAATCTTCCTCCTCAAATACTGACCTCCTCCTTTGATGCTTCCAGGATTAAAATGGTCTAATACATGCTAAATACTGCATTACTATAATTGACTCATCCCCTCTTTGGAAAGCAGACTCACTCAGTCCCTACCACATTTAATATCCTGAGCCTCGAGCTAGCCATAACTCAAAATGCAAGTGATAAAAATGTTAGAGGTTGTACTTGGACGAGACATGGGATATTACACACACAGGGACAATATTGTGAGTGTTGCTGTGAAGGTTTCAGACACACATCCAAGAGCACTGGTGCGTGGGAGGAGAGTCATGACCTTGTCTCGATAGTCACGATGTCCATAGCATTAAAAAGGCTGCAACTAACTAATTATTGTCGTTCTCAGATAATCTGTTGATTATTTTCAGGATTAATCGATTGGTCAGTAATCACAATATTGTGAAAAATGCTCATCACAATGTCTGTCTTCAAATTGCTTCTTTTGCCCGACCAACAGCCCCCAAATACTCTTTATCTACTGTCATAAATGACAAAGAAAAGCAGCAAATCCTCACATTTAAGAAGCTGGAACCAGCAAATGGCTGACATTTTTGCTTAAAAAATGACTGAAATGATTCATCGATTATCAAAGTAGCAGGCAATTAATTTTCTTTTGATCAACTAATCAATTAAATCGACTTACTGTCGCAGCTCTAATTCAAAGCATGCACGTCTACACAACTGCGTCTTGTTTGAGAGGAAATCCTGAACTGATCGTCCATCACCTGGATTTTTCTCTCTGTGTGTGTGTGTGGGGATATAAAAGCCTGGCTCATCAGCAAAGATACTCATTGGCACGTAGCAGCCACTGCATTGATCTGCCAGCCAAAAAGGACACACACACACCCCCCAAACCCCAACCTCTATACTGTTGCAGGGTTAGCGGCAGCCTCTGTTACATTCACACTCATCCATGTAAACAGGCACATAACCTCCATATCTCAGACAACTAAAAGCACAGTATACATTACACCCACAGTAACACACACTGCATATACACTCACACATCTGTAATCCATCATGGCCACTGAGTGCAAGACCCCTCTCATTACACTCTGAGGGCTTTTAAAAAATTACATTATTCCTTCAGGGGCCACTTTATCTGCTGATAGTCTTATGAGATTAAAGAGCAGCATCTGACTGGCTGTATTGATTTATAAGCACATATCTATTGGCATCGTGCTTCACCTCTCATAAAAATGCACACAGCCAGGGGAGGGTCTCAGCGGACAGCTACCGGCTTCCCAAATACAGTCTCTGTCACAACTTCCAGTGGCATGCTAAAGGTACACACCCAGAGACCAACAGCAATATCTTCCACTGGTGAAGTGATGTTTCAGACCAGCAAGCTGGAAACTCAATTTATCCATTAGGTATGTGTCCGACAAGGGAGTGTACTGCTGCGGATTTGAATTCTGCATGTGTATGATATGTAAGGCCTTGTCTGAGTGTGTGTGTGTGTGTGTGTGTGTGTGTGTGAGAGGGCAGCTGGGATGTGAGTCAGCCCTCCCATGTTCCTCCCTGCTCTGTACATTTTGGTGTAACAGATCGCAGTTGACCATCATAGTGTCACAAAGTTTTACTGCTGCTACCTACTTTTTAAATAATTCCCTTAATCTCAATGCAGAGTTGCAGTAAAATGATACGAGAGAGATTCAGTGCTGTGTTTAATTCTGAAGAGCTAAACGTTGATTTGATTATTTAAAAAGGCTGTTTTTCAAGTGAACGGGGCGTGTTGAATCTCAACAAATCGGGGATGTACATTGCCAGAGGAAATGAAGCGCAATGAGTGACAATCATGGCTAGCAGAGGAAAGGAAGAGCTTGAGATTTAAATACCGGGGATTCATTTAAATCCCAGGTATGGTTGCATTTTGGCTTCTGATTTAAAGGGTGGTGGACAAAACTGGAACAGCGTATACACACTGTGCGACGAGAAAACTGTATGATCATTTGAAAAGACATCACCCTGGTGTGTCAGTGACGAGAGCTACGTTAAATTCTTTAATAAATATCACATGGAAAACAGAGTTATTCGTCTCACTTTTCATAATCAGTGACTCCAATCTGTGATCCGATCCCAAGCGTAAGTTTTGTGATACGTTACACCACTACTTATGGGTCAATGTGTTTTTGACTGTTAAACGTGCTCCTGTCCTCTTGCTGCCCAACCCCTACTTCTCTTATATAGGACTCTAAACCAAAATTGATCAAAGTAAAGTAATGACATCCATAAACTCTTAATGTCCTAAATGGACTCATATTGCAATGTTAAACTGAAGAATTGTCTGAAAATGGCTCCAACGTGTTTTCACTTATTTTGCCTGATTAGACCTCTTTCTCTGGACATTTATGGACCATGCTTGATTGACATCTCCTGGACCATGATCCTGTTGGTTGATGGCATCCAGCTCTTGTTTTATGGAGGTTGATGCCATTATTGATTGGTATTGTGAGTTGCTTTAGACAAAAGCGCCAAATGTCTGTAATATTGTCCTGTTCCCCAACTTCATGTGACACCACCTGTGCAGTTGTGACGGCCTTTTGGAGCTTTTGGAGTTAAATTTAAGAATTTACAATCGTGGTCTACAAAAGACACTACTGGGTCCACATGGCACTCCTTTAAAAAGACAATAAATAAGACTAATAAGAGAATGGCAATACAGACAATAGCTACATGACACACATCATCAATAAATCAATAATCAGGTCTCACACGAAAGTTGGCATGTAGGGAGGATGAGGTAAAAGGAAAATCGATATCATCGCTACTAAAAGGGGGGCAACCAAGAGGCAAATGAGTCTTGATAAATCTGCTGCAATAGGTCAGAGAGAGGTGTGAGCCCATCCGAACGGCTCTCTGCTGGCTGAGCTCCTCCTGGTATCTGGCTATAAATAAGACGGAATGGCCTGTTGGCCCTGCACTCAGTGCTGCTAACAGAGTACCGGCCCCTGCGCCGCCACGCTAGGCTAGCTGACGCTCAGTCTGTGGGGGTTTCCTCTGCCATGCTCACTTGAGCAGACAGCACAAAGAGAGACAAAGTGCAAGGAAGGATGCTATACGTGTGTGTGTGTGTGTGTTTTGGTTCCCAGCTGGCTGATGTGAGCAGACAGAGTTTCCAGAACGGTCGAGTCCTGCTGGGGGCGCCGCAGGATCTTTTAGACCGCGGTCAGACTGGTCGAAGGGCAGCTGTGGAGTCAGCAGCGAGACCATCTGTGTAGCCCGGCCACTAGCTCTCTCTCTCTCTCTCTCTCTCTCACTCTCTCTGTCACACACACACCCACAGAATCAGTTCAACAAGATAGAAAGCGCTTCCATAAAATGTTAACAGCACAGGGACATGAAAGCCCTCGTGTCTGGAGATAATTAAAACCACTGCCTGTGAATACACTGAGGCCTTTGACTCACAACGTGTGTGAATCAGTGCTAAGAAGCCTGTTGCCTCACAGGAACACAGCCTCTGCTAATAGAGTTATCATGTGGTCAGCTTGGCTGTCACAATGACTGATTACTGACAACTCAATCTCCCACAGAAACACAGAGGTGGCTCCTCTGGCGCCTTCCATTACAGATGCTTGCCGTGGAGGTCGGCGGTGTCCTTGGCAACCACAGGGGGTGGGCCCCCTCTGAGCCATCCTCAGCTCAAGCTGGTGGCGCTGCTGAAATCGAATGACCTTTTTCCACCATAATTTACATAAAGACGCTCTCTTCTCCTCACGACAGCCAGACTGACTGTATGCACAGTGGCTTTAGCAGCAAGCGTGGCTTCTGCTTGGCTCTCAGGATGCTCAAGCAGTTGTGCTTAACATTCAGTGCAGCATTAAAGACTGACAAGTCATTCCCTCCCTCATATGTATCAACAGCACATACACACGTGGACCAAGAAGTCACGACTCACACACACGACTCAGTTCATGCATCATCTTTGTCTGAAGGGAACTGGTTGGAGCAGTAGCACAGCCTGAGGGAGGTGTGCAGGTGTATGTGGGGTCTTCCAACCACCAGGGCACTGCATCTGCCATTTGCTCCGTCGCAATAACAACCACTAGAGCAATTAACTTTCCTTGGTGTTCCCTAGACCTTTAAAGCAAGCAGAATATGAAACGTTGATGCTGCACACAGCCCTTCGCGAGACACTGTACATAAAGCCGTGTGCTACTTACATGTTTGAGTTGAAAGCCAGTTCTTAATGCATTCATGAACACAATGAGATATTTCAAAGTAGTTTCTCTTACTTAAAAGGAATAGGAACATGCTATAGTTTAGATAGTAGAAATCAAATGACAACCCTCAGAGAAACTAAAAGACAAGAGGAAACTGAGGGTCGATGTGTTGCAATTTGTGCAGTTACAGAAAATACATGTGCAGGTGTATGAGGCGAGCGTCTTAAAATATGTGACCCTAAATGAACAGCAGCACTGAAAAACAGTCCAGGGACTCCAGAGGTCCAGCTTGGCTTGTATCCAACTCTTCGGATCAACAAGCTTACCACCTGTGCTCTGCCTCCTCCTCATCGCCACCTGCTGATATTACTGCTGATGCTGATAAGGAAAATGGAGACGGAGTCCTCCCTCCAGCAGGGGTGTGATCAGGCAGATAAAGAGTGTCTGAAAGAAGTGTGGACACTGCTGCTGCCTCACACAGGCCTGCTAGCGGCTGTCTCTGGTGTCATTTGTTTGCTATAAAGCACATTTATCCTCAATTATGCCCCTGCAGTAAAGACTGGTGGAGCAGGGATAGATGGGATATATGCTGTTTGGACATTTAAGAAGTTAACCTGGAATAATACATCAGCTGGTTTTGGTCTGAAAGCTTGAAGCTGCTGTGCAGAGCTTGTGCTGTAACTCTAGGCCTGCTACGGATTAAATTACAGATGCAGTTCAGTTACAAAAACACGGCAGCAGCACTGGAGCTCCAGGAGGAAAGGGTCAGACTGAGAAACGGAGACACAATATGTGAACATGATTAGTTTTCAAAAACACTGTCTTGGTAGCAGATGACTGAAAAGCAGTAGCAAAACACGACATGGATGTGCCGTTGACAACTGAGGTGTTTACAATCATAAGAAGTCCCAGTAGATGCCCTTGTCTGGCACAGGTTATGTTTGGCCCTGCAGGGCTGGCAAACCAACAGACACGGTAATGCTGAGGTGAGAGGAAACACAAGGCAGACTGACTGTCAGCACAGCGGCTTAATTACTGTCTCCATCTCTCCAGTGAGCGTTATACCCTGACATTCATCCCTGCAAGAAATCCTCTTCTACACAAGAGCATTTCTCCTTTTTTATGCATGTGTATGTACTGTAATCCCTGTTATAAATGACGTGTAATCCACGCTGAAAGGCACCTTAATACTGATATGTCTTGATGCTGACATATTGTAATTACTTATTCACTAAAGTATTAATAGACAATATAAAGCACAGCGCATTATGCATTTTCACTCCGAATGCTCGGCTTTGTTTTTTTCTTCCTCTGAGCACTTGTGGAAGGTGGATTCCCTCCAGAGTGGAAACCACTATGAAAGAAATCTGACATCTTTAAAACAAAGTACACAAACCCATTATTAATTATTTAAAATGTCAGCTAATAACCAGTGCCTAGAGGGACTAGATAAACTCATTTCCAGGAGATTTTAAGATCTCAAGTACAATATGTGGCTTAATAAACTACTTTTGACACTCCCCTTAGTTAGGCAGTACTGTAATAATCAACCAGGAGTTGACTGGTTCCAGCCGAATGGTAATAAACCTCAAACCACCCACTATTCTTGTGTTCAAAACAAAAGGACCCGTTTAGAGACCAGCTAACAGAAAGAAATGCTCTGCTACTAGATAGTTATCTATAGGCTTTTCGCGTCTTAAGGGACAATGTTGTGAGTGACAACAAAAGCCTTGTCGTTGCTCCATTCAAGCCTGATCATGAATTTAACCCCACCACCACGAACCTATAACATACTAAAAATGTAACTATTAGATACCAGAATAAAGGCTTTAATATAGAGAGAGTGTCCGTGGTACCTAATGCAAGGGTTATAATGACTTTCTACTGGTATTTTTAAATCTCCTATAATTACTTTAAATATCCACATTGTTCCTGACTTTTACTGGGAAATTGCAGAAGACAGTGTCCTTTAAAATATATAAATATAGCCCAAGATGACAACGGTTATTTTTAGTAAGGGGAAACACCTGATGTCCACTCTCTTACACTCTCACACCTGTGTGACCTTCGCATGGCCACCAGTGACATTGCCGTCCATCACGTGGTGTCTGAACGGTGTTAACATCTGCAGCTACATCACTGTGAATGATCTTAATGGTTATGATGGATCTGCCAAGTCTAGACACGAACAGTGTTTGGAAAATGTGCAGAATAAATATGATTATCTTGAGTGACACCATGTGAGACGGCAAGCCACACATTGCACGGGGCCTTTTTTTTTTTAGCTAGCTAAAGATTTTCAGTTCAAACTCCAGACAATGAAAATAAATCCCAACTGAAAAAAAGCATGTGATTATTCTTCTAATAAAGCTATACGTAGGGCTACAACTTGTGTTTTTTTATACTCCACAATGAGTATATAACCTAATACTAGTGTATAAGGACAATACATATTCCTACAGGGATTTTACGTGTGAACTTTGCATTGTGTCGCTGTATTAAATTCATCAAGCTATTCAGCTAACATTTCTTTAGTTGTTCAGCACGGTAATTTACGATGTAACGCATCGTGGCAGCCCTCGTGTGATAAGTAGGAAGAACCTTAAGTTATTATTTATAGCAGGTGATAATGTAACAGAAAACAAACTAGTACCAGTACGTACTGCACTGACTAAATGAAAACACGGTGTGAAAACAGGCGTTATGTCGCATCACTGTTCAAAGGAGCAGCAATGAACTCAATTCAATGGAGCTGCAGTTGTTTTAAACCGCTTCGCTCGCGCTCACTGAAGTACAGTGTTTTAACGAGCGTCTGATTAATGCAACAACGGTTCGTTGTTGTTCTAACGGCTGCCACAATTCCTCTAACAAACGAGTCGATATATGGACAGCAACGTGAACAGGTTGGGAAATCCAGCAAGCTGAGACAATCTCCTGTGGCATTGGGCACATCTGTAAATGGTAAATGGAAAAATGCTACCGCGAAAACACGGTTGTAAGACTTACCTCGTCGGTAAAATAAGTGTCTGGTGGGTTCCAATCAATTCCTCTGCGAGTATATTGTTGAATATCAACGGTAAAATGTACGTTTAAGTATACAGTACACGCTGCTCCTGCCTGCCGCTTCCTCTCTGTCTCAACTAGTATTTCGATGTGACTGACAGTGGGCGGAACTACACGCTGCGTCGCAGACACAGCGGAGGAGCCAATAGGAGGAGGCGGTGCACACCACAGACAGGAGGAGGAAGCAGGAGGTCTCACTCTGCTCCAAAGCCACGGGCAAATAAAATGCATAGGGTGAACACTGACTATGCTGTTGGCAAGTAGCAACAAAATATTCGGGTTCATGCTGGTTACCGTTTCCAACTTTATTTCAGCTTTATTTCAGTTTTGGGCCATTATAGCAAAAGCTCCTTCAGTCATGGGGTAAAATAAAACAGCGTATGCCTGAGAGTAAACGCCCACATTTGAGGTGAGATAATTGCATTTATCTATTTTATATCAAGGGTGTTTCTCTTTTAAACGGTTAAATATTGGGTAATAATCCATTCCAACGCCCTCAAAATCAGGAGATGAACATGTTGGCTTGACTCTGTACGAAGTTCTTCGTGGGCATATATGCTATCATTTGCCCCGCTCTGTCACTACACGATGCTGGCTCAATTTTTGGAGATTAACCGATTAGAATTCCCATCAAGTTTCTATTTTCAATCTGATTATGTAACCACACAAATCGGCTATGCAAATATTACATCAAACTATGCACGCAATCATTTTTTGACGTGTTTTTCGCCTCCAGAAAAAGTCCCTCTCGTTCATACTGCAGTTTCCCAGTGATCGGGTTTTGGGCCATTAGCAGCTCCACTGCGGCGTTGGGCGCCAATGCCTTGCTCAGAGGCACCTCAGCAAGAGAGCATTCAACCTCCAGACTACCGCTGCCCCTAATTTTAATCTGATTGTGTAAGAGCACAAATGAGCTGCGAAGAAAACATGTTACATCAAACTCTCTGAACTGTGAATGCAGCAACCTTTGACTTCCCTGGTAGTGTTACTGCCAGCTGGATAAACAGGAGAAGGACCACCGTTCAGCAGATAGAGACACGGTGAGAACATGTCCAAGAATGTGTCCATAGTGATTAATAACAATGAAGAGTTTATTTATGTACAAGCAAATCTGTTTGCATTGTTTTTGACATTTCCCTGCTTCTAAGCCAGACACTTACAATATAGAAGCATACAATATCTGAACTTGGAGAATGTTTTCAATAAAGAGGAACACAATTTTTGAATAACATATTTACAAACAACCAAAATACTGTAAATAAACAGATGAAACAGAACAGAAAAAAATGAAATGTACAGGGCTTCTAAGTAGTAGTTGTCACTGAGAAAGCACAAGATTCTAGGTCAGTCCACATTACAGTTTTCTGTGAATCATAGGTCAAGTGCTACAGCAACAACAATGCAAAGAGGAAATTGAAGTAAGGGATACGGTAACTGACAAACACAAAGACTAAACTGATAAAACTGGTACACTGACGGGGACTGTTATGAAAGAAGCATTGCAGTTTAAGACAAAACAGAAATCACACTTCTGTCTAAAACTGAAAATAAGATGCCTTTAATTCCAGACAAAAATAACTTCACAGTGTAGTATAAAACAAACCCTTGAGTAGACCAAAAACAGAACAAATCATTTGTAGATGCTGCTTGTACAATGCCGTTACATATCGGATGTCTTCTTCAAGTTACCGTCTGTCCACACTTGCAGCAAGAGTTGGCATGACAGGTAAAAACAGTTAGCATTTGAAAACGTGTTCAAAAAACTATCGCAAAGAGGCCGTGTAAGTTCCGGAACTCGATTGCAATTTCGAATATAAAGCTTCTGCATGTAAAGCACTGTGTACTGAGAGAGACAGGGCAACCTTAAACGAACGCTCAGACGAAAGGCATTCATAAGGTTTAGATTTGCATGGGAACCACAGAAGTGTAATCTGGTCCTAAGGATTTTCTCCTGCATTTACGAGGTTACTTCTTGTGTTTAATCCTGATTTGAAGATGCTGACTTTCCATAAATGTTCATATAAATATTCATATATGACACTGGCTGGCAGTAGCATCGGATTCCTCCACACACACACACACACACAACCTTATAAAAAAAAAAAAAGGAGAAACAGCAGCAGATGTCAGGTCAGAGGGAATGTGCGGAACAATCCGAGTCTTGCACTTGCATTAATATAGTCGTATTTTCAACCAGAGACCAGTGATCTCCCTCCGCTGCACTGTTCCTGCATGCTGTGTGGGGACTGAGGCCGCTGCTATTCTCTGGTACCCTCATGCGGAGCTGTATAAGGCGATCTGCTGCACCTTGCCCAGCTGGGTCAGCAGCCGTTTCATGCGGTGTTTGAGCTGAGGCAGGCGGGCAAGGGGCTCAGGAGGCTCCAGCTCTCCAGTGTAGTCCAGCCAGCTCTCCAGTACTGAGGAGGAAGTGAAGAAGAACCAGAGGTGAGCACATGGTTATAGGTTTCTTTAACTCCACAGAGACTGTAGCACACATCGCCACTTGCTAGTGTTTCCATATGCTGGATCAGCATAAGCCCAAGTATGATGCAATCCTCACAGCTGTTTGTACATGACAACCTCTGGGCTGTTGCGTAATTTCATGCATCATCAAGAGCAAATGTGTTTACATTCATCGCTCAACACTGAGACACATAACTTGGAAATGAAAGCCCTGTGCTAGAGATCCAGCTCTCAGACTGTGTATTAATCATGAATGACAAACCTCGTTACAGCCTTTTACACTTATAATATAATAATCAGGAATAATAACTTTGCACCCATTAGTAATTTAGACTCCAAAATGTGTAAAATTATAGGACCCAGGTTTAAAAATACCAGAATGAGCCTTTTAAAACTGACAGTTACTAAGAAGTCCACCTATTTCTTTGACGTGTTTCCCCACCTTATCTATGTTGGCAGTAAAACATAGCAGCAAAGTGAAAAAAGATTTTGAATTGCTCCACTAAATCGGCTAAGCCGCAGCTACAAAACAGACTGCGATGGCTGCAACATTTTCCTTGTGGGCAACTGTGCCCACCAAAATGTCCACTAAAAGTGCTTCTTTTTGCCACTGACAGGCTCAGATAATTATCTGAAGTGTCTACAAATACATTTAAAAATACGAGAATTACCCTTTATTGGTGTTTACTAGTAATAGGCTAACATGCTTTATATCTTTAGTGGCACAGTCAAATTATTAGCCATGGCTAACACTGCGTGACCCCACCTGGTCACACATTTCAGAACTGACCTTGTTGGATAGAAACTTAATATGTTACTGTTCATCTTAACATGAAACAGCTGACTGCCAACATAAGCTAACTTTATGGGCTGATGGACCACTTCCATAAGCAGGTATCATCTTCACCTTTTTTTTTAATCTAAAGACAAAGTTTAGTTACTAGGTCAAGGCCACCACAGGTCTTACCGTCCAGTTCTCTCTCAATGAAGTCCATCCTGTGCGAGACCTCGTCCTGGACTGCATCTATGTGATCCAGGAGGTTGATCTGCCTCTGTTGATGCTGCCTATTGTTATCTGCAGCCTCTTCGGGATCTCTTCCACCCTCTTCCATCGTCTCAGCCTGGGACCAAGAGCCACCCATTGAAGCCTAGTGACATTCAGGTGAAATCATGAGACAAGATTTCTTATTACAGCCAGGTTCAGGCCTCGTTCAACGCACGCGCACACACGATAAACAACCTGCAGGGTTAGATCATGATCGGTGGTCAAACAAAGGCCAAATCCTTGAATCCCTTGAGAACTCAGGTGTAATATTGCCATGGCAACTTCCCTACTTCTAATTTAAAACGTTCTGTTGTCCACTCACTATAATCAAGACAGTGTACATAAACACAACCGCTACTGAGGTCATGGATACCGTAGTATTAAAGTGCTATTTGACTGACCAAACTGCAGGTCACCCTTATGAGAAATCATATTACCTCTATTTATAGCTCATGGTGTTGTATTGATTATTTTCCCAAAAATTATGTATTGATTATTTTCCAAAAAACACCTGTGTTAATTTTGAGGAACATACTTTGAGTATCATTTTACAGAAGGGAAAAATATTTCTGGAATGGTGTGAGTGGTTAAGCTTATTTCACTATTCTATAGTGACAACTCGGGCTGCACTTTAACCATCCTTGTCTGCTATGGAATAAAGCCTCACCTTGTAACTGGTGCCTGTTGATTTGGGCTTGTCTGTCTCCAGCAGGCTTCCATAGCGCTGCTCCCGCTCCAACAGTTCCTCTGTGCTCCTCATGCTGTCCTCCAGCTCCGAGCCCTGTCGGGTCTCCACCACCAGCCTCTGCTCTACCGCCGGGTAATACGCCCGAGGTTTCTGGTAGCAATGTTCACTGGTAATGTATGAGTCCTGGAAGGATGGGAAGGGGGAGGGAGAGCAGGACGAGGAGGTGGCAGCTGTAGCAGCCCGGCTCAACTTCTCCAGAGCATTGGACATTAAAATCTCCCCTCGGCTCATGTCCTCATTAGGAGTCACAGGAGACGGAGCGGCATCACTGCCGCGACATGAGTCAGAGCTCGTGATCCGTGACCTCTCCAAGTGCTTCCAGGGCTGCCGCCACAGCTGCAAGTCAGGGTGAGTGTTGCTCCTGAAGAGCAAGACAAAGTTATTTCATTTGACTTCAGTAGTTAACAGGAAAACAACCTTGATGTGGTTCTTTTGTACTCACTGTAGGACACTCATCTTGAGCTGCAGTCCGTTGAGGACCTCTACCACATGGTGCACATCTCCGAGCAGCTGGTGGGTGGTGGTGATCTTCTTGGCGTTTTGGTGAGAGTAGTTCTCTTCCAGGAAGGAGAGGCCATACATGTGACCGTTACTCAACCACTCACGATCGTACCAGTAGCGCATACTCTGCCTCTGACCTGAGAACAAAGATCAAAGTGCAATGAAATGTTATTAAATGCGATGACTTGTTCAGAAGTTCTTTACAAAAGGTTTTGTAAAAAAAGCTGTAGTTAGGTGTAGCTGTAAATAAAAGTGTAGATTGCATTCCTTAAGACGCAAAGAGCAAATACAGTGTGCACTCACAGCAGGCTGCACAGCAGAAGGCACAAATGTGATGCAGCTGTAGCTTGGTGTGCAGTCAACACAAAATACTTTGTTCTACAATTCTCAGTTTTAAAAGGCAACGTGTCTCACTTGCTCTGATCATGCACACCAGCTCCCTCCTCCTCCACCTTGGCAGAGTTCTGTCTCTTGAAACAGTATTTATTTTCTTTAGCTTCAAATAAAAATTTAAAAAAGCTACTGTACAACCACCCAGCTCTTTATTTCCACATTCACTGTAGCTACACTTGTGAGGCCACTTGTCTCGTTTAGGACCGGGCAGCGGGCAGCAGTGTTCAGGCCAAGGGACAATACTTACAGCTCCTCACATTAGATCTTTTTAAATCAAGAAGGCAACTGGAAATCTGCAGCACAAACATTTTGCAGTTGCAGTTGTTTTGCTATTGTTGTTAGCTGCATATTTTTATTACTTCCTATAACTAGAAGCACAATCTGGGCTGTGCTTGCCACACTGGGACCCAGTTTACTGTGTTTATGTGGTTAACACTGTTCTCTTTTAGCAGGTTCTTGAGAAGTATGAATCAAATCATTATAATGTTATTGTCTTATGATAAAATTGGTTAACAAAAAAATACTTGGGAAGTGAACTTTAGAATTGCAATATGCACACTGTAGTTATATATAAATACAATAGTTACTTATACATATACTATTCCATAAAAACCCACCGGTACCCAGTGTTATATTCCTCATTGTCCACTAGATGGCAGATAATACTTTATCAAGGAAACATGCAGTGCCCTCTCACAGACTAGCTAAACCATAGTTTTGGTGTTAACAAAGCTAAATGATGACGGTGTGTAATTTATAGCTAAAGGTGGAAATGTTTTCCCCTCACCTGGTGGGTCTCTGCAGATGTAGCAGGTGTATCTGTCTGGAACATTGTCTTCCAGCAGGCCCATGCAGGTGCCATGTTGCCAGCACAAACAATCTTCACACTGAGAGAAGAACAAGTATGTTTTATATTAGAATAAAAAAATGCTTAAAATGCATTAAAAATAGACGGGCAAAAAACAAGCAGCTCACCTGAATCATGAAGTCGTTTTCTTCCTCCACCTCACAGATACATCGCACGATCTCTTGGTCGCTCGTGTCCACAGCACCGGAGTCCACGCTCAGGGGAGGCGTGGTGACATCCAAATCCACCCCAAAGTCATCGTCGCTCCACCCACAGCTGTCAGTGGACCAGTCGCTAATGCTATCCTCATCTACAATAACAGGGACAAACAGAACTATTGGTTTTTTATGGGAGTAATATAACTTGTCAGGATTTAACTTTTCCTTGGGGGAAAAAATGCTCAATTAATAAACTTCAACTACAAAGTTTGTTTGCACTACGTGAGTTTTAATGAATATATGCGGATTACATGATGAAGCAAGCTGAAGCAGCAAAGAATAGCTCAGGATTCAATCAACCAAGCGTTGACATTTTTTTTATATGTTGTCTTTTCTGTTTTAATTCTGCAGGTCATGACGTGTTGGGAGCAAAAGCATTTGGACAAACACTAGGTGTGATGCAGATTGAAATAAACCAACAGCATGGTGGATTGAATCCAGGGGGAATCGAAGAATGGGAGAGGAAGCAATGTACAGTCACGCAAACTAATAATCACAGCACACACACACACACACACACACCGTCACAGAGATACCCACCATCCACATATATCTGCTCTGAGAGGCTGAATCCGGGCCTGCTGCGGTAGGCCTCAGGCTTGTGATTGTGTGAGGGGGGGGGTTTGAGTGGCAAATTCAATTTGGACTGAAGACCCAATACTGAGATGTCAATATTCTCCTCACTACCTGTGTTGTCTGTTAATATAGGGAAGGGGGGTTGGAGGTGGGAGCAGACGTAGAACAAAATGTCAACTTTGAAAATGCTAAACAAACGCCCATCAGGAGGTGACACACTGAAAATGTGGACAAATAATAGGTTCAAGAACAATCAGGGAATATCAATTTGATAAAAATCCATACTGGCCCATGTTTTGGGCCTTTAAATAGTTTGAAATAACCAATGTGGAAGGTAACCTATACATCTGTGTTCATGCCACTCTGTACTGTGCTTACACATGAATCCCAACTGGGAATAGAGATAACAGTGTTGGATATGTGTTTTGGATTAGTCAATATCAGTGCTACAATTAAACCTGGCTGTTCACCGCCAGCACTGTCAGACATGTTGCATATGAGAGCTAATGCTCCGACGTAAAGGAAAATGAGCTGGAGCTTTCTAATTGGAATAATGGAGTGACCAGAGGCCAGCGACAGATGTGACACTTCTCCCACACTTCAGCCACCACACCAAGAGGAGTGAATGGAGTGCTTTATGCTTTGCAGGCTAGCCGTTTCCACAATGTCACATTGAGTGCACATGCAGAGCAGCGGATATGTGAGGAGGTCCCATTGCCAGGGGACCCCCTTCTTACCAGACTTGGCCTTCTTTTTCTTCTTCTTCTTCTTTAGTTTAATGCGGAGGAAGTCCTTCTGTTTCGGTTTCTCTTTCAGTTTGTCTTTTACTGACCCTGGGGACCGTTAAGTGGCAAGAGTTAAGCCTCGTCTGTGCATAGGTAACACGGCAGGTAACTATTGTATAAGATAAATTGTACTGACTAATAGTGAACAGATAGGACTCTATGTAACACACAATGCCATGTCATATTCTCACTTAGTAAACAACACATTCTTACTGCGTGATACTGACCAATGTCAAAGCCACTTTTGTCCGAGTCCTTGTCCTGCTGTTGGCATCCGTTCCTGTCCAGCTGGTTCTCCTTGCTCTTCTCCCTCAGCAGTGCCCTCTGCTGGTGGCCCTGGGTGTTGACTACAGGCGGGGCTGATGTGCGTCTGCCTGCAGTCTTCACCTCACCACGGGGGGCTGCAGCAGCTCCAACAGAGTCTGAGAAAAATCAAAGACAGGGGGCAGATAAAAGCCCAGTGGCCTGGTATTTGAACAGGGATGGAAGTGCAACATTTACAGTGCAGCCTTGTTGTGGAAATGTATGATCAGTAAATGAAGCATGTCATGATTTAGTGTTTGATTCCATTTGGTTTGAGCTTTGTAGAAATAGTGACTGATCCAGTTTCGCGTCCACTCGGACAGACGTGAAAGCAGAGAGGAACTCACGCATGGAGGCAGAGATGGTGCGCCTTCTCTTCGGGCCGTCCAAACTGGTAGCAGTAACCTGTTTATCAGAGGCCCGGGTCTGCACACTCCTGCTGGGGCTGCACTCCCCCTCCAGAGGCTGCTCCTCGCCATGATAATATTTCATGTGGTAGTGCAGCAGCTTGGCCTTTCGGAATGACTTTGTGCAGCCCGGAGCGCTGCACTTAAACGGGTTGTGGTCGAGGTTGATGGACAAGACGGGGGGAGGTTGGTTTTTGATAACTCGGTACACTGAAACAAGGAACATCATAAGTGACGCGTGTGAAGGAAGTACACAAAAGAATGCAAGTGATGACTATTTGTTTATTAAGTTTTGAGTTGTACTCACATGGTTCTCTGCTGAATCTGTTGGGGTTGTGGAAACCCTGCTTCCTTACCGCTAGATAAAAGACAGAAGAACATTAATTTATTCACGCTAGTTCTGAAAATATGCCCAGAAGCTATGTGATAATAATTTTCACAATCCTACCGATCCAACAAGTCATGCCGGTGCTAATTGACTCAATTATCACTTACGTTTCACAGGCTGGGGAGGCGGCACGTCCGCTACAGGCGGAGAGCTTTCTGATTGGACGTTTGGCTTCTGCTCCACATCTCCATTGGGTTCAGGGGCTGTCATAGTGACAGACACCTGCTCCGTCTGTGCTGACGGCTGAGTGGGCGACTCTGTGTATGGCTTGGGCGACTCTGTATATGGCTTTGTTCCACTGCGTTCCGTTTCCACCTCTTCCTTCTTTACCTCTCCATTCATGTGACACCTGTCCTCGTTCCGCTCATTGTCTTCTTCCTCCTTCACCCCATTCGTGAGTCCTGCCCCCTTTTTCACATCCCTGGGCCTGTTTTGGTCTGCTTGCTCTGATATTTCCTCTTCCTGTTTGATAGTGGGCGCAGACTCTACCTCACCATTTGTTTTCTTGTTGCTCTTGTTTACCATCCCCTCTTCGCGCTCCTCGTCCTCACTGTTGCTGTCCTCCTCCTGGTCGGAGGTGCTGCGTCTGGCTCGCTTGTTCTTGGGACCTCCGTTCTCCTGCGGCCTCCTGTCTCTGCGGTTTGGGACTCTCCTAACCATGTTCCTCTCAGTGGACCGGGACTTCCCACCACCTCTCTATTTGTCAGCAGGACGAAGAGGACATTTAGCAGAAAATACAAAGACAGTATCACATATGTATCGTTACATTGACTGTGGGTATTTATGCTCACTAATTACATTTACCTCTTTAATAAAAGGCTTCACGTGTATCTCCTTCACTGTCTGGATAACACCATCATAGAACTTCACAGTGTAAGATGCTGAGGGGGATAAAGAAGAACGGATGCAAATCATGTTTCATGTAGCTACACTTCAGTTCTTTTTGTTCTTGGTGCAAGATATTCCTACTCTGGCCTACAAATCATATTCTCCAGATGTAAGGGAACATGCTTGTTTGGTAGACCCCAGCAAAAATCATCCTTTATATATATTTAATTTCAGTGAAAATGAAATTCCCACTAAAATTGTGACTCATATTGCAATCACAATAGCTGTCAAAATAATTGCAATATACATTTTTGCATATCGTTCAGCCCTAATCAAACCCGCCCCATGTTAGATAAATGGTTGTGATTGGCCCGACCTGAGCCAGGTCGCCTGGAAATCTGCCTGAATGGCAGGGAGAACTGGAGAGTCTGGTTCCCAGGCTAAGATATTCCCCTATTTAGAGACAGATCTATCTTCACAGTTTCTGTGTTGTGCGAGGAAAAGAGAAAGCCATTTAGCTAATATTGAATGCCATGCGATACCACAGTTTCCTGTCAGAAAACAAAAGTGACACTAACATTTTAGATTAGGCTCCATATTGCACACACTTGTACTGAAACCACAAAAGTTGAATAATCAGAAGAATAACAAAACAATGTTTACTCACTTATTTTAAACATTAACTTGAAATACCACAGACCCAGACATTTAAACATGTTAAGAAACAAACAAAAAATGTTTATCATTACTGTTATATGTAGATTATTGATACCCACCATCTTTATTAACAGATATGACCTTAGCGGGGTAGAAACGGCAGTCAGACCAGCTTGCCAGGACCTTGTCATTCACATGAAAACCCTGGAGGAAGGACAGAGACATTTGATCCAGGATAATACTGTAGGCACCTTGTTAAAATCTCATGGAAGGTGAAGCTGTTATATGCAAACAAAACCACCATTGTTCATGCATGTTTATTAAAATGACAGGGCTCAAACTTTACTCACAGGTAAAGTAGCAGATACCCATTTACCTTATGCAAATAAAACCCCAGTATCATGTTTCAGCTTTCTTTCCGTTTCTTTGAAAGATAGGCAAGGAACCCCTCTACATAAATACACTGTCAGTGATGTTAATAAGTTTTCAATGTAGTGAGACCCCGAGGCCCACGGGATTGTCATTTGAGTGGGTCCCCAATAAAATGTGTTTTTTGACCAGTGCTTAACTCGTGTTTGATGCTATATGGTTAAATTTGTGGTTACATCCATCTATGTTGAGAAATGGATCTAATAAACTGAACTGAAACCCAAATATAACCCAAAATGAAAATAGTGACTTTTGTTTTGTTTCTTTATTTTTATGATCGTAACGTAATGTAGAAATTATAAAGGGACAAAATAGCATCGGTCCTAGCAACATCACTGCACTGTGGAACAAAGGCTAGAGGAACACAAGATAATCCCAAGAGTGGAGCAGAACTTCCAATTTCCCTATGCAATACAGATCAAAGTGAGCATGAAGTAGCATTGTTAGCTTACAGGTACGGGAACGTCGTCCTGCCGGCTCTGCCGTCTCAGCTGAACCCTCTCCACGGGTCGCAGGTAGGGACTTGTCCAGTCAAACCACTCGTCGTAACGGTGGCTCCACTGGCGGTAATGGATCAGTACTTTTTCACCTTCGTAGTCAATCTTCTCTATGTTGGCAGCATACCTACACGAGAAAAGACATTCAATAATGCGCGATTGGGGACGGATAGCTTTAGGTTCTTTATCCTTTATCGCAAACATATAATGAGGGTGGCAAATAGAAAAGAATCAATCTTAAAATGTCAAATGTAAAGAAACAATGAATCATGGGACACAGCTTAACTTAAGAGGATGATGTATGCTGTGTAGGGCATTAATACACTACTTTAATGACTTACCAGTTACAAATTCAGGACTACATGAAAGTTCAGCCTCTAGTAAAACGCTGTTACTCCCAACAGATGAGGACTTGTGACACCAATGTCACTTGGTTCCAGTTTAAAAACATCTTTACTTGTGTAACAATGACAATTTCCATCTTTTAATGTTTAATGTATTTTTACCATTCAAATGATTTATAATATAATAATAGTCACAGATTAATTTGACTATCCTTCATTATCTATCCAGATCAAAGCCTGCTTGAGAGCACACACCCATCACCAGCTGTTGATTACTGGCAAAGGAGCAATGATATGTCTGAGTGGCCTTCTGC
The DNA here is from genome assembly GCA_036024295.1 of Nannoperca obscura. Taxonomy (NCBI): domain Eukaryota; kingdom Metazoa; phylum Chordata; class Actinopteri; order Centrarchiformes; family Percichthyidae; genus Nannoperca; species Nannoperca obscura. The sequence continues at coordinate 9,458 of JAVQJL010065756.1, read as the reverse complement.
ACTCTTTTCTTAATCTCGCTATGTTTGACAAACATACAGAATAGCAAACCTAGGCCCCAGAAAGGAGAGAACAAGAATTTATGAGAGAGTGAAGGAAGTGGGATGGAGAGGAATGAGCGAGGCCATGACTCACCAGTTTTTGAGGCTGTCTCTGGCCTCAAGCTGAGCTCCCACCTCAAATGTTATCCCTCTTCTGGTAGGGGGCGTCTTACTCATACTGCCCACATCAAGGCTCCCTTCCTGTGTACACATACACACACACATTAACCGATAAACACACTAATCAAAACTACACCAATATGACCTTGGACACACTACTGAGAAACACACAGTGTCACCACACGTGTCTATCAAGGACAATACAGACAATCTTGCAGCCAGCCTTGTCTCTCTCAGCTCATCACTAACAATTATTTTCCCAGAAGACTGTGGCAAGATCACAGCTTTGCAACTGAGTGGCAATTTTCATGGTAAAATGCAAGTACGCCTCTCCCCCTCTATGCTATGCCAGCAGAACAATAATGCTGCCTGGACTGGGAAAATATATTACCAGTGTAAACATACACAAGCTGTTGTATTATAATGCACACACACAGTGTAAAGCAAGGGAAAATTGACATACTACGGTGAGCCATGCCCCTCAAATGGTGGTGAAATGTGTAACTTATGTACAGTGATCACTAACTGAGACAGCAGGTTTGTCAGAACCACATCACACAGAGGTCCTATTCGAATCTTTATTAACATATTAGCAATATTTGATTTCAGTAATAATAGTAGTAATAGTAATAAGAAGACACAATGGCAGAAGGTACAAGAATGACTAAGATTATTTGTTCATAGCTTTCACTTCCTTCTATAAGCCCCCACCAGTACAGTGACCAGGCAATTGTGCAATCATGCACCAAGCTAATACTTGCCTGATTTAAACAGAACATTTCTCTTATGCGGTCTCATCAAATACATGCCGGTAGCCTACTGTTGATGTTCAGCGCCTTAGCTTTAATAAAAGGCTTGGTGGAAAGGAGAATCTTTTTGTCTTACATATAGAAACATTCAATTCCCTCCCGATAACAGCGCCTCCTTTGTCAGGCACAAAGCATAGAGAAGACAGATTGAGATATCGCCGTGCGTTATTACAAGCTATAGATTTACGTTATATATCAAAACGTCTTACTTTTGTCCAGGTTGTAGCCGACTCGGTTCACCATTGCGGACACTCTGCAGTTAATGGCTTTCAGCGCAACCTACAAACCGGATATCTTCACACTACCCGGCCCACGTGTTTTCTGGTGAGCCGATCTTACGTATAGACACAATAGGAGACAATGGCAAAGACCCTTCTGGTTATCAGTCTGTTGCAGGCAGATACCCAGCACGAGAGTAAAAAAATGAGCACATTCAGTAAAACGCAAGGTTTTAAAAATGAAACTGGGTATTTTTATGGCCTGCAGAGCGAGCGAGACCGACGACAGCTACACAGACAGGGCGCAAACATAAGAGTTGGGGATGCCACAATCACGAGTCAGAAAACGGATTATGATTATCAGAGTAAAAGTGGCGTTTTGCAATAATTCATCTAATTGCAGGCTGATATTTTACTGTAAGAATCGGAGGAAACAGTACTCCACGCCCTTTCATCTTTTTCAAGCACACATTCAGTACAGAAAAACCGAGAAGACGTTGCTTCACGTTGCGAAGTACCCTTTTGTTGCTCACTTCTACTACTAATAGCACTGTGTTGTCCGCTGTTTTATAACCAGTGGGCGTAGCGCGAGAGAAACTATCATCTACGTCAACGCATTTGGCAAATTGACTGGTCGAAAGGGTCTGGTGTGGGCGGGATACTTGTATCTGATTGGCCGTGCCGCTGTCACTCAAGGAGCTGTTCGGGCCTCGCGCTAGGCCTACTTTTTATACTTTTCCTGCTGTGAACGAGCGGCGTGATAATGCAAAGCATTAAACTTCCCTCAACTGACAAACCACGGCACCATTTAAAAGAACCCAGTGAAAAAGCATACGACGAATAAGAAACACGCAGGTAATTTCACACACAGAACAACGAAATGTACAAACATTACATTTTATTACGTACTTCGTCACGTTTGTTTTGAACTCATAAAGCCGACATGCGGCACCACACCATCTACGTTACTGATGCATCCACCAAACGGGCCTCGTTCACGATGTTATTAAGGATTATAAACTCTGGAGCGAATGGGAGATACGATTTGGGCTTCCTACCTGTTCTCCAGTCACTCTTTGTCCGGTTGGGTGTCAAATGTGCAATGTAATCCCCTTAAAGTGCAGGTACCGCCGCCTCCGCCTGTCTGGTCCAGATCACGCAGTTGATTTTCTCCCAGTTGCATTCACCACCGGCGCGGGCAGTGTGGCGCTACATTGCGCATGCGCGTACAACGGCCCCAAGCTCTCAAGGATTATTACAATAACATCATTCGTCAACTAAACATCGCTTAATTGTTTGCCTTCATAAATATTTTAACGTTTGTAAGCCGAAGCACTTTAAATTTATTTTTAAATTGATCTAAATGAACAAGCTTTTAACACACGGCACAACACCAACTACAGTAGGTTACATTAATCAAACAGAGGCCAACATAAACTTGCTACTCTTAAGATATGCATAACTTTGGATCCAGTGAGTCATTGTTCACACCTATCCACATATCACTGGGCTGATAAAGACCTATACAAATCAACATGTTTGTCACCGGATAGTATATCTACCAGTGTACATCTATAAAGACACATGCCTGACTGTTGCCAGAAACACCATGGACTGAGATTACTCTAGTCGCACTCAGAAATAAAAAAGTAATAAGCTCCTTATGTAATATTAAATATATATTTCTGTATTCAATATCATTGTATTATTACAATAATTTCATTTCATCAAGCACTAAAGCCTTACAAAGTATACAGTCACATTTTACTGCTACATTCCTGTACCAAGACCAATAACTGAAATAAAGGTGTGATTAATTTACAGCACATTTATTTATTGCACATACAGCAACGTACATGGCGTCCCGGTGGCTGCATTGAAGCCACTGAATCAATGCAGTCATCTGTTAGACGACAAACGCCTCCCCTCTCACATGGTCAAAATGAGAAGTATGCTGTGCCAGGATGAACGAACACACTGACGTTGTCTATATGATCTGTGAGCCCACAGCACATAGTCTCAGTCAAGAAACACACCTTCAGTCCTGCAACAACAAAACACAACGTGTAACAAATACAGACACACACCAACAACAAAAAGCCCAGTAGGCTTAAATTATAGGCTACCCCCTATAGAACATACCTTCTTTCTGCCCAAGCTTACACGGCACTTTTCCAGATGTACAATCTAAACACACTTTCAATTATATATTTTAAAATGCTTTAAAATTCAGCTTACAATTTCAATATTGGCTATTACTTACGTTTCACAGGCTAGGGATGCGGCACATCTGCTACAGGCTGAGAGCTTTCTGATTGGTATTTGTCCTCTGCTCCACATCTCCACTGGATTCAGGGGTTGTCATAATGACAGACACCTGCTGTGCTGACATATGGCTTTGTTCCACTTCCACCTCTTCCTTCTTTACCTCTCCATTCATGTGACACCTGTTCTCGTTCCGCTCATTGTCTTCTTCCTCCTTCATTCGTGAGTCCTGTCCCCTTTTCCACATCCTTGGGCCTGTTTGCTCTTATATTTCCTCTTCCAGGAAATGCTCTTGTTTACCAAGAACATTGCTCTTTTCCCTTTTTTTTTTTTTACTCCATGCCACACAGAAACATTAGTTTTAAAACACGTAAACACTTCCCGAGTCATTTTTTTGTTTTGTTCACTCGTGTTCTAAAATAAACTAAATTCTTTATTATTAGGTTATAAAATGACCTAATGCTGCCCTCCTCCTGGTGGGAGGTGCTGCACTGGCTCGCTTGTTCTTGGGACCTCCCGTCTCCGTGGTTCGGGACTCTCCTAACCATGTTCCTCTCAGTGGACCTCAAATCTAACAAAACCATCATGGTTGTTATATCTTTATTAAAATGACAGTGCTCCTTTACTCACAAGTAAAGTAGAAGATACTAATTTAGCTTATGCAAACACACTGTGGAACAAAGGCTAGAGGAACACAAGATAAATCCAGGAATGGAGCAGAACCTCTATCAAAGACAGCGTGAATAAGCGATGTTAGTTTACAAGTACGGAAAATTCTATTGACTTTTAAAAATACGTCGTCCCTGCAGCACTCACTGGATATCTTCACACTACGCAGCCCACGTGTTTTCTCTCATGCTTAGACAAAGACCCTTCTGATTATCCGTCTGTTGGAGGCAGATAGGCTACCTAGGATAATAAAGTCGAGATTAAATCAAACATTTCAACCAATAATATCTTAATATCCATCAATCAATAACACTATGTAAACTCTATGGGGAGAGCGGGAACTCGCGGGTGAGGCCACTACTGGGCATATTCAGTGGCCAGCATAACCCGGAAGTTAGAAACTTTTTTGTATGCGATGGGCGGGCAATTATTGTCATTGGAATTAATAGTCGCCATCTTTGGGTCTGGTATCCATTTCTTACAATACCTCCATGGGTTGGATGCACTACCAACAGGGCAAAGAACCCAGAACTAAGGTTTAATAAGCTGCCAAACCCCAAAACTGCGCCTTTAAGGAGGATTGTTTATCCCTCCGGTGGGCGTGGTTTCCAGAGATTGCCGCATGTCGCTCTGTTTCTATTGGTAGCTGCGGCCGCGTGTCACGGCCACTTTTAAACGATCAAATCAACGCCCCCACCTGACAAACCACGGACCCATCTGAAAGTACCGGCGACAAAGCATGCGACGGACAAGAAACGATTTGGGCTTCATACCTGTAATCTTCTGAAAGTGCGGGTGCCTCCAACTTCTTCTACTTCGGGTTTTTTGGCAAAGAACGAAATAGTGCATTACCGCCACCACCTGGAACGGAGTGTGGATCTATATCTAAATATTTCGAACTTTATACCTAGATATAGTTATATTATCTCTATTAAATTTGTTCTCCCGAGATATCGATTCTCTAGAGTTTCTTTGTAAAATATCCTGTAAACCAATTTTAACCTGATTTCTTTAAGGTTCTGTATCAGTTCTTGTTCTTTCACCCTCATATGTTGGACAATTAATCATAACGTGTTCTACTGTTTCTTGTGCACACAAGCCACACCTCACTGTACGTTTCCTTATTTTAAATAATGTGCAGTTTAACCCTGTATGATTAAAACGTAGCCTGGATTTTATCGTCTCCTGCCTGCTTTTGTTTAATTTCTGTAGAACCACCACTGTTCCCTCTTCTTTTGCCACCTTTGTTAAATTGTCTTCATTTCCGTTTTACTAAAGGGTTCCTCCACCTTCTTCTTTGTGTTCAATGGCGGATTGTAAACCAACTTTTAAGATACATACCACCTATTGTATGTGTGCAGATTTATGGCGTTATATCAACTGAATAGTGATCGGTTAAAAAACATCTGATCCCGCTCGAGGTCTGCATTGGAATTGTTTTCAACAGTAAATAAGTAGTTCACAGGGTAAAGTGTAGCTGTATTCATAATTTTAACACCAATCATGTTCTTTTTAACTTACACACATGATGTCATGTATAAAATTTAATTAAAAAAATGGAATTACATCAGACAAAACCTAATCAAAAACCTTAGTAATTAGCAATATACATCATTTAAAGCATATAAGCATAAAAACACCAGTTTTAACAAAGTCTACATCTGTTAAAATATAACACATTTGAGTAATTACAATAAGATTTACTGCACAAATGCTGTTGTTCTGCGGTTTACCTCCTGATGTTTGACATTACAATGCAGAAAGTCTTTTGGCATGACATGGCATCTTCCTAAGTGGGCTGCCGCTCCTTGCGGATGACTGCCAGGCCGTTATTCAAGAACTGTAGTTAAACATTGTCATTTATAATAAGGACTCCTGAATATCCACATAAAGCCTTCAAGTGGTCAGAATAGCCTAGAAATGCATCAGTGCCCCACCCTCTATGTGTTTGTTGAGCTCATTTTGCTACATCAAGATTTTATTCTTCAGTCAAGGCATGAACTGCCTTTTACCTCAATTTTGAATATTTGAGATGTCATACCAACTAATTAAGATACTGTAATTCAGAAATAATTCTTCACAAGAGGCAAATTAATTCTCCAGTGAGAACTCCAGTTTTAAGACATTGACCATGTGGTCGCAGCTTCCTGCCGGAGGTCTTTGTTGTCTCTCTTCTCTCTGCAATCCACTATCAAAACAAAGTCCTACATGCCCCCAAAACAAACCGGAGCCATCCAATCTACAATTGAACAAACCTTTATTTATGGACAATCATTCCATATTATAACAAGAAGATATGCAAACACACATACACACATGGAAAGTGGTTTGAATCAGTCCTATGTTCAAAAGGCAGGCGGTTACAGCAGATAAATGAACAGTTAATTACAAAAACACTTTGTATTGCTCTTTACAGCGACATTGAACTGCACCCTTAACCTGGATCATTAGATTACACTTAAGGAGAGTTAATGCTATTTACACACATCATTTATTTACATCTGCAAAGCCTGAGAGGGAGCACAAATATCTTAATCTACATTCTCATAGTGCTTGACAGTTGAACAATGCTCCATTCTCAGTACAGGGGTTTGTGGTAGATTAATCAAATGTTCAGTCTGTGAGGGAGGCCATGTACAGTTATCACATCCAACACCCGTTTTATCAGAAGACCTGAGCCAAAAAACATACAGACCACAAACAAAAGAGAACACAATTCCAATTGAAAGACTTATAAGATAATAGAGAAAGAGTATCATCAGTTGAATAACCAACCTCCCACAGAACAGACAAACTGTAATTACATTTTGGCTTCACTTGAGTGTTTAGAGTTGAAAATCAAAGCAATATCAAGTTTATTTTCTTACAGTCACCACCATCTATTAAAAAAAAAGAGCTTTCTGCACATCCTTCCAGTTTGTGCTTTGAAATGATGGCTCTGTAGTTGTGGGGGCGCGGCTTCTTGTGTCTCGTAAAGTGAAATACGAGGAGACCAGCTATCAGTACAACTACCCAAAAACAGACAAGCTTATTAATGAGACACCATTACAGGGTTTCTTTTACTTTACTTTTACTGTACATGATAGAAGAAGGTTGTGTCTTTCGTCCACACTCACACACACAAACACACTTGAATGAAACCAGGGTACAAACGCTGCCGCCTTTTGTTGTGCAAGTGCATACTTCTGAAGTAAATACTGTAAGACTCTCACTTTACACAGCCGGTTGTCCAATGAAACGTTAGTACTACCCATTCAGGATGAAAGGGTAAATCTGTTTTCACATGCAGCATTTAGAAAATAGTCATCAAAGTGAGCCACTGGATTTCAGTATCAAAAACACAGTGAAACCTAAGGTGATGTGTATTGTCTCGCAGTAAGAAAGAAAGTGACAACAAGGGTCCAAAGTCCAAGCTGTCTTCACACTCCTTGTGTTGTAAGAGGTAATATCTCACCTCAAGAGTTTCCAGTGTGGTCTGAACAGAAACAGTGTTTTTGCAAGATTGTAAATGTGTAACTGGAGATGCTGGCGGGCTGATTCGGCACCCGAGTCGGGCCTCCGGGGTTTACGGTCTCTACACCACCCCTTCGATGAAGCTGGTGTCCAGGTGAACGATGAGCATTCTCAGGAAGGACATCTCCTTGCGCGTGTTCTCAAAGATGATCCGTGGATCGTCGGATTGGCACCGGAGGCAGTTGGGGGCCATCACCATGGCCAGGTTGTTCACATCCATCTTGGTTATAGCCACGTTGGATGGCTGAGCGAATACCTGGACATCATCAGAGAGAGAACGCAGTGAGCGAGGCCGAGTGTACAGACTGACCTTCGACTTGCAGTGAGTGATGCATGAGTCACATTCAGTTATCGTTTCATTTGAAATGTTTTCATCAGTTTAAGCATTTTTGTAGAGCAGTCCAAGCTGAGGTTTGTATTCAGTGGAGTTTAGTTTGAGATTTAGTTTCTGAACAATAGTAAGGTTTAGTTTGACTATTTTGTAGGGGTAATACATTTCTGAAGACATCAGGATACGTTCACAACAAGCATTGTATGCAGAGGATATTGTGTACAACATGACAATGAAAATGTCACATTTTTAAACCAAAGTGAACATCTAATCATTTAAAAATGCCTCACAAAGTAAGACATACGATTTTCAGGTATTACATAATCTTTTTTATTAGGTTGTTTTGACAGTTCTTGAAGTATTTTTTGCATTAGTTTTAGTTGGCAATCATGACCTCGTTTTCAAGGCTAAATGTAATATTACAAATAGGGAACATGGTGCTTCTTCGTTAAAATGAACATGTACAGATATAGTCACAATGGCGTTAGTGGGATAGGCACTCTGGTTGGGGTAAATTCGGGTAAAGACAGTGTTTGAGGGGATAATGAGTCTTTGTCAGTGTGCTGGTTACCTGCAAGAAGTGGATGAAATAACAGAGCACCAGCCTGTTGAGCTCAGGAAGAGACTGAACCACAGCGATGGCCGACACTGGGTCGTCGCAGTTACTGACACACTGTGTGTAGAAGTTCATTGGGATGAGAGGTTCCTCCAGCTCCCGATACCACAGCTTCATTAGAGAGGCTGAAAAAGACAAACGCACTCTTAAACGTTCATATTCACATGCAACAGCAAACAAGCCGGATGCTTTGAACTGAACACGCCCTTCCTCACCAGGAACATTGGGGTCAGAGAGATTCTCCGGGATCCTCCACTGGTCTACTTGGAGCTTCAACGCATTCACTTCGTCAATGTCTCCAGGCACTCTGAAAATACAACACAGGACGTCAGTTACACTCGGTGGCCACAAGAGGGACCTCTACCTCTATCACCACAGACTCTCCATGCCCTGTGGCAAATCCATTACTCATGTACACCCAGTTGGCTTCAAATGTGGCCTGGCGGCTGAAAGCATTCTGGTTTTTGTTTGCAGTACTTCTTCAGAACAAAACAAAAGCAAAATAAACATAATATAACACACCGCTAAGGAAAGTCCCTGTGTAGGAGTAGAGTTTCACTGGGAGATACATATTTTGTGCTTTTGTGGGAAGGGAACACTTTTTTTTTTAAACAAGTCATGGTGTTACAGAATTCAATTTGCTGGAGAAAACCCTACACAAACACAGTTGCGAAGCTCCCACGTGCTTGTAAGCTTAAGCAGTAATGTAAACACATATTATGAAGTATCAAATTAAACAGTGCTGGTCTCAGCAGGGCTGTGTTTGCTCTGCCGTCTGTTGTATGCACTGCACACAGGGAGAGCCTGCTTTCAAATACAGAGACCACACACACACGTTTGTTTATGCACACTATACAATTACACACACACACACACAC
>JAVQJL010065744.1:0-23224 GCA_036024295.1 Nannoperca obscura | reverse complement strand
ACAGCAGGGTAACCACACTGACCTGCCTAATCTGTGTTCTGACACTTCATTCACTCACATGTAGAAATGGCTGAGTGTCTGGGGGACGGTGTTTAGGTAGAACTCGTCAGCAGTAAACTGTCTTTTTCTACTCAAAGTGTTATTTTAGTTTCATTTGTGTTTATAGGACAGGGAGGCCGCGTACATGAATATTTTTCGTACCTCACCACATCACAACACAAGCCTTGCCATCATTTACGCACAACAAATACAGGAAGAAGGAAGAGTGGAAAGATTTAGCCAATGAATAATATGCACATTGTTCTATTTTTAAAAAGCCCTAAAAGAAGCAGGAAACAATGAGAACTGATGCAACTGTGTTTCACCTCACTGCTTTCTGATAACCTTCAAACCTGAAATGCTTAACTGTGATCATTTGATTCTGTTGCACAGCAAGCCTTTTGGTGCCTCGTCCAGATATGCGAGAAGTACCTTCCTGGCTACTACAGCGCTGGACTAGTGAGTGAACGAACTATCTCACGTCTGTCTGTGCCAGGCCTTGTTGTTAGATTTCTCTGCCTCATTCTGGCCTTTTTTAGGAAGCGATCCAGCTGGATGGCGAGATCTTCTTCTCCCTGTTACGGCGTACGTGTCCGATGGCGTACCGTCATCTTAAGAAGTTCAAGATCGATCCGATTCTCTACATGACTGAGTGGTTCATGTGTATCTTTTCACGCACCCTACCATGGGCCAGCGTGCTGCGTGTGTGGGACATGTTCTTCTGTGAAGGTACCATTCGTATCCACAGCGATCAGCCAGCCCTCAGTCCAGCTTTCCTACATTTAAGTTGTATAACTTATAATGAGCTAAGAAGAAACTAGATAAAATGAATTTGTCATGAATTTTTATGTTTGTAGAATTTATAGAACTGTGTTAACACCTGACTTGTCTCTGGTTGTAGGGGTGAAGATAGTGTTTCGTGTGGGCCTGGTGCTGCTGAAACAGATGCTCGGCTCTGTGGATAAACTTCGGGAGCTACAGGGCATGTACGAAACCATGGAGCGTCTAAGGAACATTTCACCTGACACTATCAGAGAGGACATATTGGTACAGGAGGTGGGTCTCTTTCTCATGGCTTCGTAGACCAAGTACATAAACAAAACCTGCTTCTGTTTTTACTCAGCAACACGAGATATGAGTCACTTTGTCCTGTAGTGCCCAGTCTAGAAATCTTCACTTCCTCTGTCTGTCTCGTCCTTGTCTGATGTGTTGCCCTCCAGATTGTCACGCTCCCGGTGACGGAGGCGCTCATAGAGCGGGAGTGCAGCATCCAGGTGAGGAAGTGGAGGGAGTCCAGAGGGGAGCTGACACACCAGCCAGGACGCCGCCTCCACGGTACGAGGGCCATCTTCGAGTACAAACGCCGGGCCGCCGCCATCAGCTCCGGTGGCAGCTTCTCTTTCCTGGGAAGCTCGATTCCTCCGCCAGGACCCCTGAGGGCCTCTTCCAGCCTCCTCTCACTTCCTGGCTTCCGCAAGTCCAGGGCTCCTTTCTACTCCCACCCCAAGAAAGGCTCCTTCTCAGGGCCTTCAGGGATGGAAGGCATGCCGCAACAGTCCCCACCTGCAGTAACATCAAGCCCGGGACGAGGCATCGGCCATAAACCACCTATTCCTCCCGGGGCGGGTCAGAGGTCACCAGCACCCCTCGTTCAGAGCCCCTTAATCGGGAGTGTGGCTGGCTCATCACGTGGGCCAGTTCAGGCCTCAGAAGTCACCTCAACACAGGGGCCTCCTGCATCGGCCCCACCACAAAGCACTGCACCACCACCCGGCACTCTGACCCCCTCCCCAAAGATCGTCTCCGAGCAAATTACCCCTACTATCCCCTCTCCTACTGCTAACAACACCCCCCTGCCGGCATTTCCAGATTCAAAGAAAGAAGCGGCGCCAGCGGCTGATGCCACAACTGGAGAGGAAGAGGGGAAGAAGAAGAAGAAGAAGAGCAAAGAAGACAAGAAGAAGGAAAAGGAAGACGAGAAGAAAAAACTGAAGGAAAAGAAAGAAAAGGAAAAGGCTGACAAAGAGAGACTCAGGAAGGAGAAGGAGAGGCTAGATAAAGAGAAGAAGAAAGGGGGGAAGAAAAAAGATAAAGGGGGAGGAGAAGCTGAGGACAAAAATGGAGCTACAGCAGCGAGAGATTCGGCCTAATTTTCCACCCCGTCATTGCAGGATGATGAAAAGGGACGCTGGACAAAAAAAGAGGTCAGGGGAACAAAAGACCCCCAGAAACAGAGTGATTAATAAAAACGTGTTATCTTCCTGTATAACGCATCCTTTCCAAGACTTAATGTAGTCCCAGGACTATAGTGGAGATAACTGGATCCTGGTTTTAATAGCACCTCGGGGGGGCTTTTTGCCCCTCGTTCAATGCTTTTTGTCTTTTTTTTGTTCTTCAGAGTTTTAGATGGGATACATTTCAACTGGAGCATGGACTGTGAATCAGAAGATTACAGTCATTATCGCTTAGTTTTTTAACAATCTTATTTTTTTCCTTTCATTTTTATTATTTTAATCCGATTGATGGCTGTGGGCAGAGAAACATCGACTCAAGGGATCGTTGAACCGAGGAGGTTTGCAGAAATAGTTGGTGCCATAGATGGTGTAAATAAAAGTCTACCTACAGTACACAGGATTCTGTCAGCACTCCACCTGCCCCGTCAGCTCTCCTCTGTGGATGCCTGGAACAAAAACAACAGAAAACCCTTCAATGTGGTCTGAAACGCAGGCACCGAGGGCAGAAATGCTAGCTATGTTGTTGAGGATGTATTTATTGTCACGTTAAATGTTGTGAGTGAGTGTGTGCCTTAGTAGTATAGTGCAACGTGTTGCTGTTCTGTGTGCGGCCTCCCTGTCTTCAGTCTCTCTCTGCCTGCTTCTTTTTAAATCTCAAGTCAAACCATCATCGAATCGCGTGGTTCTTCCCAAACTCTTCTGTCATTGCTATAAATCTGATAAGGGGAATTGAAGGGATGTCCACAGACAAAAAGAGCGAGAAAAAGATTTTTAATGGTCCGTTTGAGCATTTCGAGGTTTTGAATTTCTTGTCTGACGTGGATTTTTTTGCAAAACTGGTCGTGAAAACCTGCAATACTCAGCAGTGACTGCACACGTCAACCAAATGTCCATCTGTAACATTTAGTATTACTTTCCTTTTGACAAACAAAATGTGTTTTCTTTAGCCAAATGTCAGTGTGGGTAAGAGCTGTAGTTCACAGAACCATTAGAATGTGATTCAAGTATCTTAAGAGAATGAAGGATGATTTTATTTTATTTTTTTGCACTTGTGATTTTGTCACAAAGCACCACTGAAGTCGACACTCTGTTAGTGTAGAGACTTAGAAAGAGACTCGACAGGACGTTTCAGGTTGAAATCTGTACCTTGAGGACTTATAGGAAGCCACTTGACTGGAGGTGCCAGGTGTGCCAATGTAGCATTAACCTCTGATCTTTGACCTTCAGGCTCTGATGTATTTATGTACAAAGTGGTTAATTTAATCAAATATAGTATATTATTATTATTATTATTATTATTATTATGGATTTGACTATTTTTCTATGTGAGTAAGAGACACCTGGTTGACTGGAACGATGGCTGACTGAACACAGTATATTTGCAGCGGGATCATTTGTTTGTTTTATTTGTTTCTTTCTTTGCACGCTAAGTCCCCTGCTTTCACACAACAAACTCGATGCATGTCTTTGCTGTTATTTAAGTTTACTGTCATTGTTGGTTTGGTCAACTACTTTGTTCACGAGTCTCTAGTTTACTGAAGTGCAGTATTAAACGGACTTGAGTGGTAAAAATGGGCCTCCAACTGAACAAACCGTGGATTCAGACAGAAGCTTTGGGAGTTGAAGGTCTTAATCGTACTGTTTAATATACTGAGAGGTGATTTATGAGCTTTGGATAGTTTAATTCGAGAGCTTGAGTATGTCTGTCTCACAAAGTTGTGTTGTAAGTTATATTCATAAAAACTTATAAACTAACTCCCTAACCTATTTACACTCAGTGTTCTGTACTGTAAGATATTTATGCTACATTAAACTGCACTGAACCCCATCAGTATATGATGAGTAGTGCCGGGTAGTTAGTGTAAAACCATTTGATGGAAAAAACAACAACATTGATGCTCTTTAACTGTACTGTTTTTGTAGTTAAGGATTAGAGAGACTTCTGTAGTTGTAGCCAACATGTCCTCCATATTCACCGTTTTCTACTTATTTCAGGTCTCGACACGGCTGTCATTTAAATATCTGAATATCCCACGCTCCCCCCCCTCCTGTACTTTGAGGCCAGTGCATTTATAGGCACAGATTAGTTTAGTGTTAGTGAGGATAAACTGAACACATCTATGCAAACCATCCTCCGCCATGACTTGGTAGCGTGTGGTGACAGCAGCACTGATTTCAGATCAGGCCCATGGACTACAATATTTGATGAGCAATATACTCTCTCTGCTCATGTCCTGATCATTTCTTGTGACTTGGAATCAGCACTTAACTCTGCGATATTGAATCAAGAAATCCATTCCTGCAGGTCCTTTGTGCATTTCTGCATTGATCCTGAAATTGTCATTCTTGAATACATTTCATTGGGAATGCAAATATTTAAAGCATTTCAGCCGTTTTTCTCCGTTATGTCTTTTGTGTTTTTAAGTTTACATGTCTCTCTCTTTGGCGAAAGTGAAATAAAAATCATAGCTAACTGAATTCATTCCTTTAGATCTACAACTGATGTATTTAATTGATGATGATAATGACATTTGTGATGAGTAATAAACCATAATATATTAAATCATCATGGTGTTTTTGTCTTTCTTGGTGTTTTGTCGTTTGAAATGTGGACAGTGTCACCATCACGATAACTTCATAACAGCGATGAAGAACTCGACCTTGAGGTCATGTTGTGGGCTGCTTATGCAACTGTCGATCATGTCCTTTGAAACATTATGAATTTAGCTAGATTTAAATAACCAGCATTTATATTGAACCGGGGAAAGTCAGCTGTCACCGCTGTAGAATAAGTGGTTATTTATTTAGTATCAGTGCAGCAATATAAAATAAGTGCTGATCAGTGGATGAGTTTCCTTCCAGGCTCCTGTTTGTTAATGCAGATGTAAAGAAGCTCCACTAGATGTCACTACGTGTGTCCATGAGGGATTTAGTTTATTTAGTTTCCTCCGTCAAACTCAAAATCCCACAGAGCCACTGAACAGAGACACTATTGTACAAAAGGAAAGAGATTTTATTCACAGTTTGTCCCTTTTATTCATTACAGAGGAAAAGCGAGGAAGAGTCCAGTCACTGAGGTGGACACAGCTTATGGAAAAAACAGATGATTTACTGGTTGCAGGAAGGAGCGGAGGGAAAGAAATCGAAGACTTGAATGTTTTCTTTCGGCCCTTTCTCTACTCTCCTTCAGTCTTTTTTTTATTTTTTTTTATTTTTTACTTTTCAAGGGAAAAAAGTTGTCATCACTTTAAGGAGGCTACTTTTTCCTCTCTGACCTGCGAATGCTCTCCTTCCTCTCACCTCTTCCCCCCAAGAGGAGATCTTCGAAATTTAGAATGAGGTCCTCATATTGTGTGCGTGGTTCCCCCCCGTAGTAAACCCGTCTTCTACTCAGATACTGAGGGAAGCAGAGGGACACGTTTCATTCACACAAACACCTCAGAGGCTGAAGTGACCGGGCAGGCAGAGACATGGAGGCGAGAAGACAGAGATGGTTGCAAGGAAAGAAATGGATTTTGAGAAAAGCTTGTGGATGGAAATGATGTTACAGGTACTTTTTATTGAAAACCACCCCTATTCCCCATAAGCAAACATAGACATCCCATGGGCACCCTCATGTGTCAGTGTGACAAGTCTTTGGTTGGAACATGAGCGGCTGAGCACATGGGTTTACACAAAAGGTGAGCGGGGAGGAGGAGGAGGGAAGACAAAGGCAGGGGAGGCAGAATAGCAAAGGGATGGCTGTTTTTCTTGTCTTCTAGCTTTCTCTTTACTCCTCCTTCTCCTCTCCGTGTGTGATGACGTAGCAGATGTTCTTGTAGTCCACGTTGCCGGCAACATCTGGGGGGAAGGCGGCCCACATGTTCTTAATCTAAAGGGAGAAAGTGAGTGTTTCAGCATGGCAGGGGATGTATTCTCTTACTGATATTCTTTAAAGGTATACATCATGTTTTGTTATGTCCTCATTGTTAAAACAAAGACAGCTGAGAAGGTTCACATTGAAGTAAAAACTGACATTTATCCTATGGAATAGGGGTAAGACCCTCCTGTATATATGGAGAAATGGATCCTCTTATCTGCAATATTAGGGACATAAAGGACCCAGATATGTCAACCCCACTTGGATCTCATGCTTTGTTCATGTTTGTTTTTACCTTTCTTTTGTGAAATATATGTAATTTGTGTCAAACATAAGAAACAAACTAGTGTTGAGTTGCACAGACTAAGAATTCTACATAAAAGCAAATCAATGTGTTGCAGGTGGATGATTGGCTCCAGCACAGTCAGGATATGTTGAGTAGTAGTAGGTAACGACCAACAACATGCAGTATTTTGCTAAGAGGTTGGTGATTTTACCTCTTCCGGGCTGAACCTGTCGCACTGAGTGGTCAGGAGCTCCTCAAGGCTGCATTGGACAAACACACAGATTAGAGGAGTCAAAATGTAAATCATCATATTTAGAGATGTGTGGTGAACATTCAAATCTTTTCTTTTGCTCACAATTCCTTTTTGATGGATCCAGTAGCCTCGGGGTCCAGGACCTTGAAGGCGGTAAGAATAACGTCCTCGGGGTCAGCACCTGTACAGGAGGCAGCAAAATGAAGTTAGTTAACCTTTACACCGACTGACTGTGATAAAAGTAGCAATACCACCAATAAAAATACTCTGAATTCAAAATGTACTCATATAGAACGGCCCCAATCAGTACTATATTATTATATTATTGGATTCTTATCATAGATGTATTGATACGTGAGCGATTCTTTAATGTTGTAGTTAGTGGTGGAGCTACTTTTAGCTTCTGTTTAGTTTGTAAAATCTAAATCTGAAAACGAACCACTACTATAAATAAATACAGTGGAGTAAAGAGTGCAGTATTTCTCTCTGAAATGTGGCGGAGTAGTAAGTACTTAAGTACAGCACTTAGGGCTAAATATATACTTCAGTATGTCAATAACGTAAAACACCCAACATGTTGGTGACAGTTGGTGAAAATGATTGCCCACCCTTCAGCTTCTCTCCAAACATGGTGAGGAAGACGGTGAAGTTGATGGGGCCGCTGGCCTCCTTGACCATGGCCTCCAGCTCCTCGTTCTTTGTGTTCAGCTGGCCTGAACAGCCCAAAGAAATCGGATTAGTACAAGAGACCATGAAACGCATGTCACGCATGCTTGTAGATTTACCCCACCATCACTCACCCATTGAAGCCAGAACGTCCCTCAGGTCATCTTTGCTGATGATACCATCTCTGTTCTGGTCAATGATTGTGAAAGCCTAAAAAGAAGAGAAGCAGATTGGCTTTATGTCTTGAAGAAAGTGTTTAGGACACATGGGGACGAGGGTGGGGGGGCTGCTGTGTTAATGGACGAGGTGAGAGCTCTTTACACTTTTAGAGACTCCTCTGTCAACAGTTAGTCTGTCATAGTGGCAGCTGGCGAGTATCTTTGACACGAGGCTGTAGAAACGTTAGAGGAGCTGCACCCAAAAAGTCAGACCTGAATGAAGTGGCCTTTAGTGGGGGGCAAGTCTTTTCTTACATGTTAATCTGGGAAAGTATCATTAGGGAACAGCTGTCTGATCTGCTCACCCAACTTGCGTCCATGAAACTTAAGATAACCCCGCAGACTTGAACCCACACAGCCTCCGACAGACACCCCCACCTCCTCTTTCCATCTATGCCAAGTGCTAAGATCATCCTAATCATCGTGTCACACATTCCCTAAGTGGCACTCTAGAAGCCTGTATCATTTATCGCGTGAGATGTTTCCTCTATCCGCAGCACATATCTCTTGACAACGCACTGAGAACACACACACAATCATTATCCAATCTTTTGACAGCCCATCCTTATAAAATCCCACCGCCCTGACCTTCCCGAACTCTGCCACGCGC
Source organism: Nannoperca obscura (assembly GCA_036024295.1). NCBI lineage: Eukaryota > Metazoa > Chordata > Actinopteri > Centrarchiformes > Percichthyidae > Nannoperca > Nannoperca obscura. The sequence continues at coordinate 15,059 of JAVQJL010065744.1, read as the reverse complement.
CTTTCACGCTTCGCTTTCTACTTCTGCTTTTTGGTCTTTCTCTCTCTGCTCATTTAGATTTCAACTGATCTGAAAGATTTGACGTTGCGATAAAAGTTAAATGTGCAAAAAGCACAAACGCTTTTTTCCCTCCTCTCCCCCTTGTTCTGCTCGTCATAGGAGAGGTCTGAGTGACAGCTGGGGGGGGGGGGTCAAAGGTGAACAAAACGTGGAGAGCTTCAGATGGTGTCAGAAATATCAGAGCTCCTCCTAATAACATTCTCGAGCGAATTAAATTGTCAGGGGAGAAGAGGGGGGCACGCAAAATAGCAACTGCGGTGAAAATGGATCCGAGAGCTGCTTAAGCAAGCTCTAATTTTGGTCACCGATATTGATTTAAAAATACATTAAATCATTTCATTAAATCTTTCTATCAACTAACCGGCGCTAACACAGACGTCTAATGCTTCCCGAGGCCATGGCTGGTGCTCGTTCAGCAGGAAACAGGGCTGCTGTAGGGATCGGAGTACCTCACCTCTTTGTACTCCTGAATCTGGCTCTGCTCAAACATGGAGAACACGTTGGAGGAGCCACCTTCTCCTCCTCCCTGCCTCCTCTTGGCCTTCTTTGGTGACTGGAGGACAAACACACGAGTGAATACTTCAAGTAAGCTTTTGGCCAACTCACAGCAAAGTACACCTGCATATATCCACCAAAGTGTGATTTTCCCCTCTGGACTATTTTTAATTAATATTTTATTGTTTAATTTGCATAATCGTAAAAAGCCTTAAAGGGTCAAACTACAAAAACAAAGATTAATTAATAAAGGCTGAAAAAGTACATTCTGTGTACATTTGTGTACATATTTCACTGCTCTAGGAGATTCCACAAGTTCAGGTGCAATCCTCAGGTTAGTAAAGACATTGTTTATCTGACTACAAACATTAAAAAAAAATCCTTTTCCTTAATTTGGCTCTGCAGATGTTTGTGGTTTGCATGCAATCTGAAGTGAAGTACATCACCAAGAACAACTGCAAATTATTCACAAAAAAAAAATATCCAAAATCACTTGCTCCCATCTTTTTGTTAATATTATTTCAAGCTTCGACAGAAAATGCATCAAAAAGCGAAGTTAATCCATGAGGCTGGTTTGATTCCCCTGTAGATATTTCCACCGGCAGAGTGCAGACATGTGGGAACCCTGGTACTCACCATCTTGAGACGGTTTGAGTGGAGGTTTGGCTGATCAAGAAGGAGAAGATAGTGTGAAGCCGCGTTAAACGTATACCCCCGGGGGCTTATATACCCCTACACAGGCCAATCTAACTTTAGCCTCAGCCTCAAGTTTGGATGGGGATAAAAAAAAAGAGAGAGAGAGAGAGGGTGGGGGCTAAGAGAGAGGATGGTCAAGGATGAAATGATGGCAAAAGTGGAGGAGACAGAATGGTGGAACAGCGTATCACCTTACTGGAGATCAGAAATAGACCCAGGAGTCTTGGAATTAAGTAAACCTGATAGCTGAGGGACCATGTTGCAGGTCCGCAGTCCCACGTGGACTAATAAGGACATTCGGGACATGGATGCTCGTCTGACCACTGGACACGGTCTCTCCACCCTCCTCCCGTCCACCTCCATCTGCCTGCAGAGAGGCACAGCAGCCACTCGCTCACTTTATTTTTGGTTAGTGATGTCCATTGCGATATTACAGACTGGGATACAAGCATTCTATACCCTCAGCAACCGATGCAGCTTTTACCCTGTATGTGCACAGCTCGGCTTTCTTATTTTAAGTTGGTACAAAGTAATGATGCAAATTTGGGATTTTGCCATGGAAGTTATGGATATGTACTACTGCAAAACAGCATGGGGCTCGTTCCTTAAACTAATCAAAATATATTTTTTCACAACAAACAATATGAAGGAACAAACAATCATTTGCTTTGTTTAGAATTAAAAATAATGATATTTCTATGGATATGCATGTATGCATGTATCACATTCATCTCTCCCGTCCTGCCTGATGCATTAATGTCAATTCTTTCTGGGCTTCACTTTATCAAAGTTTTCCTTTTTACATGCTTTTGTTTTGTTCTACTCTGTCATGCTGAACTGGAGGCATTGAAATAAAGTATGCTTTTAATTCATGGCAATGAAGATGTAAAGGAAATCTCACATTTAAAGGATTTATTAATAAAAATACTAGTATCTCTCTCAATCATTATCATTATTATGATCATCATGATGTCATTAACATACATATATTTAATTGTGAAGCAGCAAAAAATAAAAACACATTAAAGTCCAGGAGGAAAAAACACAATAAAAGCAAAATCAACACGCTGACAAATAAAAAGATTAAAAATAAGAAGAAAATACTCCAAATAAAATATCAAGTGTCATCATATATATATATATATATATATATATATATATATATATATATATATGTGTGTGTGTGTGTGTGTGTGTGTGCGTATGAGTAAAAAGACTTCATGTTGTAGCTGCTGGAGGTGGAGCTAGTCTTAAATTCCATATATACTGGCAGGTAGTTCAGTAGTACGCCAATGGCTGACAAGAGAAATCTGAGGGGTCGTGAGATGATTAATGGGAGCGGAAGCAAAGTTTGTAATTTCTCTGATTGTTGCTTTTATTGTGAAATATTGGATTATTTTACCTATTTGAGCCTCAAAAAATCATTTTAATAAGACGTTTAAATGCCAAATGTGTTTTAGTCCCGACTACAATCCCAGTTAGACACAACTTTTACAGAGTCACAAGCCAAAAAGGTTTGGAGCCATTACTTTAATCTTTAACAACACAGTATTTTATATCATGCTTTTTATGAATAAAAGCTTAATTTAAAAAGCAACTGATAACTTTAACTGTCAGATAAATGCAGTGGCATAAAAAGTCTATAGTAGTAAGAGTAGACGTATGGAAATACTTTAGTGAAGTACGTAAGTAAATGCAGAAGAGGAAGTTAAGTATCTGTGAATTAGTTTTTCACAGCAGAAGCATCTCATCTTAATGAATAAAGCTGTGGTTTGTGGAACTGTGTGCCTGTTTCCTGTTGTCCATGGACGGGAAGCACCTGAACCTGCTGTCCCGCTTTCCCATCGCTACAAAGGTGTGTTTTGGTGATTGGCCTCCGTCATGAACACTTTCCCACCTGTTTGGCCCCCGGCCCCCCTCTCGCGCTGCCTACCCAACATCCCTCCCCCCTTAAGGGGATTACTTGGCCGGATGATAGCAACAGACATTCCCAGGAGAACATAAAGGGGGGACAGCTGAGGGCAACTGAAATAGCTAAATAAACTAGACAGTTTGCCAGCGTGCCGAGCGGGCCCTCAGAGCAAAATCCTTTCCTTTATTAGTTTTTTCAGGTTTTATATCCACATTTACCTCCGAGGCAATCTGTTTTCATTTCATTAACATCTGTGTTAATCTTGTCTATTGGAGGAATGTATTTTTGTCCCCTCTCGCAGCTCTCTGGTCGTGACTGTTTGTGTTTCCACTGATCTCCTCGCGGTGACTCTGATGGTCAGTGGTGAGTCATGTCTCTGCTCTTCACTGGTTTCCACTCCTGCGGTAATTCGGATTAGACAGACGTTTGTTTGTCTGGGGCGTTTAGGACATCCAGAGCCTGCCGCTAGCTGTCAGTCCTCCCCTTGTGTCCCTGTTGACCTTTGACCCCTGGTTCCCTTGATCATCACCACCTCGTTGCAGGAATGAAATATGACTGTTCTGACAGCGATGTCAACTTTTATAAAAGAGGTGATCAGCTGGATGTTAACTCCATTGTGTCAATTTGCACTTTGGTCATTATTAAACAAAAAATATAAACTTTAAAATGCCTATTAAACTTTTCATGTTAAAATCAAGGGGGAATGTCTATCCACATTAATGATTTAAAACCTTAATTTAAAGTTTAGTTTAACAGACATTAGTTAAAGCAGACATTATATTCAACAATTAAAAATATGTTTGTGCATAGATCAAGAGATCATTATAACATGGTGAAGCATTTTTAAGAGTTTGCTAGCAATTAGCTTATTTCCTAAATAATTTATATTATAGCAATAGGATAATAATTTATAGCATGTTCCGTGTACCTTCATGCATGGCAACAACTTCACCACAATTTCAGCAGCTTTTAGTTTTTTTGTGTCATATTCCTTGCAGCCCTTTTGTATTCTGTACTTTTAATAGTTTTGTATAATTATATAATTAATAATTTGATCATTATAATAAATAATCAATTAAAATAACAAAAACTCTAAATTTTGTCTTTTCTTTGTGTGACAAGGTTTTAGATAAAGACATTTAACTATATTTTTTTGCCATTTGTTTTTTGAAATCTACAAATGCTGAGTCTTGTCTTGTAGTCCAGTTATTTTAAAATAATAGCTCTGTTTCAATAAACTTTTGAATATTGCATTTATTGCAATCATTTCTACATGTTTTGACTCACACGTAACTCCTAGAAAATGAGGATCCGCTGTAACATCTCAAACCTCTCACATCAGCTGCTGACTGTCGTAAAACAAACAACATGGTCTCACTTCACGACGCGTCCACACGCTGCCATTGTGAGGATGTGTTTCTATACAGATGTGTGTATGTTTCAGGGGGTCGTTGCTGTAATGTGACACATCTTGACACGCTCCTCTGAAGCCATCTATCACTTTTTAGATGATTGGTATGTCTGTCTGTAGGGCCTGGAATGTGGAGAAGCTCCCATACGGCTTGTCCTGTGTAGAAGGATGACCTTAAGGTTATACTCTGGTGTGTTTGATTACCTACCAGCCTCAGGTTGCTCTGTTTTGTTATTTGATTCCATTTAGGATGGTGTTACAATAACCAGCATTTAGTCAATTTTAGGTTTATGGGCCCTTCAGATGTCACCTTTTGCTCTTTTCGGTCTGGAGGTATTGAACTTGATGGAGGCGTGGCAGTAGTTTAATAATAAAGCTTGTTACATTTACACAGTACACTACAATTAAAGGCACTTCATTCTCCAAAATATTCAACGAGTCAGTTTTAATACCAGCTGCATTTTCTTTGTCTCTTGCATTTTTCTTTTAATCACTGAGCTATTTCTGACTGAATAACACTGCTGAGATTACTCTCGATCAGGAGGTTTGTCCAGCCCAGAGTCACCACACTGTGCCTGCAGCGCCCTCTGCTGTTAGCCACCCTCCACTGAGCAGTTAAAGGGAGAGCAGTTCAACTTCCTAATACACATAAAACTCATAATCTTTTGTTTTAAGCTTTCTGATCGGAAGTAGAATTTGAAATAAACTTATGGTTGTGTTTTTATTTGAAGTATCAGAATCTTATATAATAGACCTAGAGGCTGTGTATCCATTATGAGACATTTAAGTCCACAGATCAGTTTTATTTCTTCATGCATTAAAAAAATATATAATACTTTTTGCTTAATACTGAATCATAAAACCTTTTTATGAAATGTTTAATTGCACCACACGTACATGCAGGACTGCTCAGCGAACTGTTATGCAGTTTGCAGCAGGTGTGCAGGTTCCAGTTAGCGGGGAGTACATGAGAACAAACAAGCAATATGTATTTTTCATGGAAGACATTTTGACATGTCACAGTAGGAAAGGTACAGGTGCATGTAATAAAATGAATGAATTAGATGTAGCCTGTTGTTGTGCACGCTGGCTCACTGTCACAGTTTACCGAGACATTGTTAATGTTATAGGTCACATTAGTCAAAATGCTGTGGAAAAGGCCTGTTGGCACACTGCTTCACGTGCAGACACCAATGGTATCTGCACCTCTCAGCCTTTGTGTGCAGGTTCCTTGCTTGTTCTTTGTTGTCCAGTGGACACTTTGAGGCCGGCTTGGCTCAGGACAACCACTGTAACCACTTACTGTAAAACAAATCTAACATACAAATGATTTAAACTCATCATATGAAATGGAGGAACATTTAGCACAGGTACAGGTGTTTGGGCCTCAAAATCTATGGTCTTTAATACCCTATAACTCACAACACTTCAGGTTCAGTTCCTTTTTAACACACTTCCTCTCACTTCCTCTTAATTGGTCTCTAAACTGTCAGCTTTAATTTTCAGCCCAGGTCGATGAGATCTCCATCACCGCGCTCCTTTTCTGCTTGTCGACTCCTCAGCCAGTCCTCCCTCGCTTTCTTCACTTCCTGGCCGTAATAATCATGAAGTTTGCTAAACTCCTCAAGTGGATCAAAACCCACCAAAGGCCATTCGCCGTACAAAGGTGCCGGTCCATTAATTGGTGTGACGTGAGCATTTCTCCTGAGCCACAGCTTGGGGGACTTTTTAGCTACCACTCTAGAGGGCATTTTAGGAGCGTGTAACACTGTGCTGGCACTGAAGCTTCTCCCCTCCCTGACCTCTGTTGTTGGCCCCTGCACAGGGAAGAAGAAGGTGGTCGAGGACTGTTTTAGGGCACTGACAGAAGAGCTGTGACGGGATTCACCAGAGCCTTGTTGCTTTTTAGCTTCTGCAGATGGAAAACAGGAAATTAATCAAATACATGGCTACTATATTAATTACATAGCACCCTTTGCAAAAGAATAGTTTGACATTTTGGGAAATATGTGTTTTCATTTTCTGATTGGGAGAAAGATGAGAAGATACCCTTCAGCCATTTAGCTTAGCTCAGCACATGGACTGAAATCCACCTATCGGCACCACTGAAGATCACTAATTAACACTGCACGTTTCAATTGTTTATTGGTACAAAATCAAACCTAAAACACCTTTAGAGGTGCTGGGTGGAGGATTGTTTACCTTTGGTCAGAACCAGGCTACCCTGTTTCCATTCTTTGTGCTAAGCTAACTGGCTGCACACAGATATAAAGGTTGTACTTGTCTTCTCTTCTAACTCTCCACCAGAAAGTGAGTATTTACCATAAAAAACAATGTTTACACAATCAATTAATTTGAGTACGTTAAGCAAACATTCTAGGAAGAATAAAACCTGTCTATAAAAGACAAAATTGTTACAGTAAAAAGCACAAAAGTCATAAACTTCCATTTACATTAGCACATAACACACCTTCATACTGCCTCCCCAAATCTCTCACCAGCAGGGAGAGGTAACAGTGGCTGGCTGAGAGCAAAGCTTTCACCCAGCTCTCCAGAGTCTGACGATCCCCTGCTGCAAATCTGTAGGTTTTGAGTCCGGGCCCTTCAAACACCAGGGAAAAGGCAAACTGCCCGTCGGACTCCGAGTGCCGGACTGCACACCCCTCCAGCACGATGACGCCCAGCAGGTGTCGGTCAGCTGGGCGCTCCTGGTAGAAAAGCAGGTTTGCCTTCAGGACAAACCACCGGCGCTGGTAGGTGGCAGTTCGCTCTTTCTGTGGAGAGAAATGTCAAAGGAAAGCAGGATAAGTGCGATTGCTGCCATTTGGAAATCAGTACTTTTCAATCAATAGATTCAGTTATTTCATGTTGTCTGTGTTTTATGTTTCTGCAAACCTTTTTGTAGAGATATCCCTCTTTATCTACCGGAGAGGTGCATGAGAGGTAATGGGTCAAAATCTTCTCATTGAGCTTCATCCCAGCAACTAAAGAAGAGAAGGTGCTTTTATGTTTAAAATGAAAATAGTCAAAACTACATGACATGTAGCAGCAGAACATATACCAGAAATACTAATCCTCAAGCACCTGATTTTACTGGAACTAGAAACCACAGTCAGCCACTTTTCAAGTTCACAGGTTCAATTCACATTTTATCACACTTAAGGTTTGAAAGCAGCAAAAACAAAATGAGTTTCTATTTGTCACGTTTCAGATGTGTATGAGCTGTTCACCAAAGAGGCATGACTTAATATTTCACTGATCATCATTGAACTGATCATCTCTCGATCACCTCTCGAATGTATCTTGTGACCCTACTGGAGGGGCCAGACCTCTAGGTTGAAAACCACTGGATTAAGCTATGTGACGTATAAACAAGTTAAAACTAGCTTCACATTGATCGGCTACAACAATAAAATACTTCTTACATACGATGCATCAGTATACACAAAGGTACTTTTACTGTTGATACTTCAGGTAAAGTTTGCATACACTGCATACGTTCTTTTCTACATCTAATGGAGTTTCTTTTTCATGAAAGCATTGGTACTTTTACCTTAGTACAAGATATGAAAACGTCTTCCACCATTGGGTCTTTATACTGAAAACTGGCTCAGACCAGAAAATATTCCAGAAATATTCAGGGTTTTTATCTGCAAAACATTACAACCTGATTTTAAATAGGAGCCGCAGCATGTTTCATATTTCTGTTAAGTTCAGTTTAGTAGATCTTTAATATTAGGAGGACATTACATGGTGGAAATTAATATACATTACGCATAAGGGTTTAAAAGCACCAGTGTCACCTACAGAAAAAAGAATAGTGAGTCAGACTTACCTCTGCCAACGTTCAGTCCCACACAGGGTCACTTTACCCTTCCACACCGTCTTTACATTATTTACATTCACAGATAGTTTCTCCTGGTCCGCAGAGTTCCTAGATGTGTAGCCAATGGTTCTCTATCAGTTTGATGCATCCAGAACCAGACAATGCTTAAATATATAGTTTCAGGTTACTACCACTGGTTCTCCCTCGGGTACGAGAGGACGGGTGTTGAAATATAAATAACTCGACCCACTTCCTGGTAACAAAATCCTGACACATTATATTCTCTCTCCTCTACGCTTGAGTCGACCCTGGGCCTGACAAGAACTGCTACCTGGAAGTGAGATGCCAGAAGATGAAGCGGAGTTTGAGGTCCGATGTACAGTATTTGCCTCAGCTCTCTCACTTCTGCATTTTGTGTTACTTTCAGATGAGTTTTATTTTAATCTCTGATGGTGAGTAGAGCAAATGTCCTTTGGTAGATGGTTGATTCTTCAGGGAGATGTACAGCTTCTTTTCAGATATAGTGAATACTTATTCATGACAGCATCAGTGTGTCAGATTCTCTTCTCTGCATTAAAAGCAAACTCATGCCCAAATTTGCCTCTCTTTACTTTTCTCTAAATAAAAATTACAGACAAGCAGACATTACATGACCTCTTGCAAATGTGCCTCTATATTTCTTTGCTTGTTTAATCTATTTTTGTTGCACACTAATCCTTTTTATCCTTAAAGACCTCAAGCAATTCCAAATCTAAAAGAGTCCCAAGTGAAAGGATTTACAGGGCCTTACTGTGGGGCCCTTCCTATACGTCTCCACAGTCTGAATCAGTCCCAGGGGCCATTGGTTAAACCCCGAAAATGCCAAGAGATAAACTTTAAATATTCATGCAAAAGAAAGAGTTGAGAAAGAGTTAACTTTCGCACATTCCTTGGTAAAACCTTTGCACAAAACATATATTGTTTTCATATTTTTCACATCTTATTGTCTATTTTCTACTTGTGCTTTTGGATTTCATGCACTTTTAAAAAAATGTTCTTTATATTTTCTACTTACTATGTTTATTGTTAGGAATAGGAAAGATAGTATTTTTGTAAATGCCATATTATGAAATGCGATGCGCCTCCTCACCGCGTGGTGGCGGTGGCGCGACGTGTCGATGTTTTCCAACCAGCGTAGACATTAAGGAAGAGAGGAAGAAGAAACGAAAACGAACGTCGTTTGAATTATTTCCACCAGGTTTTGCCACACTTTCTAGCTAAATCTTAGATTGTTAGCCTTGTGTAGCTTCACACCAGCTGAATATACAGGTTATATTGCAGTAGTTAACTAAATGTAATCGTACCTCTAGCAAGGCTTTGCCTGCTCTGCATGCGCTGCGTGTCTGCTGTTGTTGGCTAACATTTTGAGCAACAAAGCTAACTTGAGTTCTGCGGTAACCGCTCGTAATCACAGCGTTGTCAGAATCTACTCTGTGAACGTGTTATAAAGCTGCTCACTAATGTTACAGCTGCGTTTGACAAATAAAAAAGTCACTGTCTTGCCTTCTGTAGCACCATGTCGAAGAGAAAAGTAACATTTGAGGACGGGAACGGGGACTTTGACATGGATGACGACCCCCCAAACAAAAAGGTAGCACTGTCCCGTTCACATCGTTCCTCTGAACCAGATCACTGGTTAATCAGCTAAAGCTGCAGAAGTGTAACTAACCATGTCTTTTGACAATTAAATGATCACAGTCTAAAAGTGTGTAGTCTAAAAATAAACCTTGATATAAGACAATAATAAACATGATCACCACTGGTGATGTAGTGAGGACTACACCTTTTGCACGACACTCGACCATCCACGACCGTGGAACTGAAATGATCTATAAGGAGGAATCAGTCTTAGTTTTGTTGCATGCTTTGGACGGGTCCTTTATGGGGACTTTTCAATGCACCTGTACCCATTTTGCCTGACTGAGTCTTTTTGAATGAACACATGTACAGGTGAACTGTTGTAGAGCTAAATCAAATATCTAAACGGATGCCTTTTAATGTTAAATAGTGTTATGTGTAATATATATAATTTTACTGTTGATCTAGAGTTGTGAGGCTGTGACTGGACCAGGCTCCAGGTTTAAGGGCAAACATTCCCTTGACAGCGATGAGGAGGATGAAGGGGATGTCACCAAAAGCAGCAAATATGACATTCTGGCCAGCGATGACGTGGAGGGTATGTCTGGTTTATTATTTGAGCTTTAAATATGAAGTGATATATGACAGAGAGATGGTCTTGCTCACTTTGATATGACATAGAAGCAAATGTTTAACAAGAATTCTTTGACACTGAAAGATTTTTGTCCATTTCTTCACCTCACAAGTGTCATGAGTCTGACATGATGGTGTTTTGCCTGAACATGTATCAGTAATTTTGTTACCATGAGACCATGCTAACTATGTTCTCAGGCCAAGAGGGAGCAACAATCGACTGTGATGAGGGAGTTCCTATTACTCCTTTCAACCTGGATGAGGAGATGCAGGAAGGGCACTTTGATTCGGAGGGAAACTATTTCATCAAAAAGGAAGAACAAATTAGAGACAACTGGCTTGACAACATTGACTGGGTAATTGCATTTTAGTGACTTTTGCTTCATGTTTGAAAACGTTTCAAGCAGTATCCAATAATATACGTCACTTCTTCCAGGTGAGAATAAAAGAACAACCTTTCAAACAAAAGAAGAAAGGTCTTGGAGCCAAACGGACACGCAGAGTCGGGGATGAGGATGAGGCTGAGGATGAGAAACGGAGAGAAGAGCAGCAGGCAGACAAAGAAAATGATGATGAAGAAGAGGAGGAGACAGAGCCTGCAGAGGACCCGCTGGCATCCTACACACAGCACCAGCTCACCGAAGCTGTGGTCGAACTGTTGCTGCCTGGGGAGACGGTTGCCACAGCCCTCCGTCGGCTCGGGGGCCTTGGGGGACGGAAGAAGGGGAAGATGAGGGAAGAGAGTGAACCCACAGCGGAGGCCAAAAGGGATACAGAGAAGCTCGACAGGCTCACAGCACTAGCTGACAGATTGGTTGGTTCTGGGATGTTTGAGATCTATCAGCAAACATATGAAAAACTGGCATATTTGATGAAGAGCATGAGCAGCAAGAGACCAGCGGTGAAACCCGGTGGTGGTGATGATGATGATGATGAAGAAGGCGATGAACTTGACATGTTCGCAGATAAATTTGACGATAAGCAGAGTGGCAGATCAGAGAATAAAGACGACGAAGAAGACAGAACAGGTTAGTCAGTCGTACATTTATATATATATATATATATATACACACACACACACACACGCACATTTCGCTTCAATATCACCAGAGATCTTGTTTAATCCAGTGTTGTCTTCTTCCCAGTGAGTGATGAAGTGATGTGGGAGTACAAATGGGAAAATGAGGATAATTCAGAAGTTTACGGCCCCTTCACCAGTCAGCAGATGCAGGTATTGTTTTAGTTTGTAGGTGATTCAGTGGACCAGTGGGCTTCTCCTACAAGCTCCTCATGGGTTAAAGATTTTGTTTATATATATATATAAATACTGCTCACAAATCCATAAAGTGAATTATTAAAACCTTTTTTCTTATTTGGGATGTTTTCAAGTTTTTCTTCTTATCAAATCTGCATTATGTTTTCTAGATAATTGGGTTGCAGGCTGGTTCTACCTTTAGCCTCAGTCGTAGGTATATGGGTTTAAATCTTCTTATCTGTCTGTGCAGGATTGGGTGGATGAAGGTTATTTCAGCAGTGGTGTTTACTGCAGGAGGAAGGACCAGGAGGGATCTCAGTTCTACAACTCCAAGAGACTGGACTTTGAGCTTTACACATGATTTATGTCCTGCGTCAAATAAATCACAAAGATCACGATCACTGGCAGCATTCATGTTTTGCCCTCAGTCTTTCTTCAATCAAATCGATTATTTTACCAGGGGCTCAGTTTTCTGTACATTGTTTTTAAATAAATAACTCGTGTATGTGGTGTTCCTATCAGACATTTGATGTTTTCTTGAATCACGTTCTTGGCATTTATTTGCTTTATGGATATTTGATCAAATGATTTGATGTATTTTACACTTGCGTACTTATGCTGTTAATAGTTAAAGATACTACTTTACTAGCTTGCCAATTCAGCCGGTTTTTATTCAAACCACAATACTGAATGACACTTTTGCCATAAAGAAATTCACGGTTTCAGACGAGGAGGATATAGAGATGTTTAGGATAAAGTTTAACTGCACACACCTTAAAATATCACAGTTAAGATACCCATGGTAGATATAAGATTATATCTGTTCTGCATATAGTCACTAATACATCAGTTACCTCCCAGGAATTCAAAACATAAATTGTTATAAAATTTTGAGCCAATTCAAATTATGTTCTTTAAATCAGAGTAAGAGATCCACATTACAATCTGGACACCTGGTCCTACTTTATAGTAAATAGAAATTCTTTGATATTTCCAGCTATTTATTTCATCACGTTCTCTGGGATATTTTGATGTTTCATAGACCAAATGATTAATCAATAAAGTAATCTGCATATTAATCTATAATAATTGTGAACCGTAGTACAATTTGCTCAAAAGTAGTGATTTGTATCAAATTATACTTCTGGAGTATTACAATTGTTTCATGTGTAACTGTAAAATATTTCTGTTTATATCAGAAGTTCCAATAAAATGTTGTGCACTGCAAGTACAGTTTAATGTATTAATGTGACAAGTTGTTAGTGCTCTTGTGATCACACATTTATTAAGTCAAATAGTCATAATTTAAACGCCTCCGCTTAATAACATGTAGGTCTTTTAAGATAGTAGGTCACCCGAGGACATAATAGTATATTTAAGAGCCATTTGTTTTCGCTCTTCCATTGGCTGCCCTCCACCTACGACGCCTGAAAACCTTCTCTGATTGGTCAGATTTCAACAGGACTTTCTGGGCGGAAAATTGAACTCGTGCTGTGATTGGATGATCCGTCTGTCTGGTTGTTGGTTCGTATAAACGGATACGTCTACGAGTCGCTGTAGGGCGCCGTCCGGCATGCCTTGTTTACGGTGAGGTCGGAATACTATCCTGCAGTCCAGCTAAACATTTCTGGTAAGTTTCTTTAATGTTGCTTAGCCATGATAATCATATGCAGCTAAACAACGAAATAGGGATATGTCTATTTACCCCATAGATAGCACTTGGACGTTCGGGTATATGACAGCTCCCGGCTACGACTATTCCCTGGTACAGAAACTGTATGTTACACATTATGAATATCGGCGTTAGCCAAACCCTGCACTGTTGTCAGAGTTACAACAACGCGCTTCTCAGAGATGGCTAAAATGTTTAACTCACAATTTGTTTAGGTGACTGTAACGTTGGCTAATGTTAAAATACATTAGCTCATATATAAAAGTTTGAATATGAGACTGTCCATTCCAGCAAGTAGACCCCGCTCAGTTTTGATCGAACCGCCGCTTCCGTTTGATTGAAAACATTCACAGAAATGTGTTAATATTTAATGAACGCTAGCTATGTCCACTTTCCGATATAACGATAGCTAACTTCTTCTGCTTGGTTAACACGGTTATTATGCAGCTAACATTGTGCTAACGGACTGTAGCGCACCAGAACTGATATTGATGCCAACGACAATGACTCATGAATGAATTCAAAACACGAGTGTTCATCAATTATTGCTGTGATGTCGACTCCTGAGGTCGATTCTACATTTAAATCACTCTTTTCAATCGTCAATTCTGTTAAAAACCAACATTTGCACGATAGCCAATAACCTCCAACATACTCTAATTAATTAGAAAACTAGTGTTTTCTAGAGAAAAAAACTAGTGTTTTTATAAGTCATGTAAAAGACATTTGTAACTTGTTTTTGAAAGCTGCTGTATAAATAAAGTTATAATAAACCTTGTATTAATTCTATGAAACAGAGTACTATTAGCCAATAGCTAAATGTCTAGAAATGTGTATATGTATAGACTTAGTATTGTCTCTTTCCCCAACCTTTTGTCACGTTACATTTCTTACAAGAACTAACAGACTCAGGAACAGCTTCTTTCCTAAAGCTGTTAACATATTAAACTCAAACCTGAACTGACAGCACTTTCTCGTTTAATAACTACCCCATACCTGTGCAATATACAAAATACCCGTACAATATACAACCACTGTGCGATACTGATTAATTTATTCATACTGATTGTCTTTTATATAAGTTTTTGTTGTCTCTTATATAGGTTTTGTATTATATAGGCTATTGTGTAAGGAGCTGCTCCTCAAATCTCATTGTACTGTGTATAATGACAATAAAGGCTGTTGTTTTTTGAGCTGTGTCAATTAGAAAATTAATCAGTTAGTTAATTGACAGGAAATTATTTATAATCGAATAATCATTATGTATATAATCATTTATGCTCCTTTTTTGGACAAAACAAGACATTTGAAGAAGTCACCTTGGACTTTAGAAAATTGTAATGGCAACTTACTATTTTATTTATATATATATATATATATATACACACACTACCGTTCAAAAGTTTGGGGTCACCCAAACAATTTTGTGTTTTCCATGAAAAGTCACACTTATTCACCACCATACGTTGTGAAATGAATAGA